>VSDK01020410.1:0-57108 GCA_009767595.1 Symbiodinium kawagutii
GGGGGGGGTCCCCCCTCATTAATCCGGGGCTCAGATTAACCACTATTGACCACTTTAAATTTTCTGATGGCGCTTACGGTTGGGGCCGTTACCCTCGGCAACGCCGTGCCGAAGTTTCAGCTCCTCGGTGCATCCTTGCAGTTTCTTCTGCCCCTCCTGTGACGCTGCGCTAGGCAGAACGGGTCCCGGTTACAGGCTTTCGGGAGGGAAACCATCAATTTTGGAGGAACCTTATTTGGGTGTTTCTCAAATGGGGGACCCCCAAAATGGCTGGCTTATTAATACAAATGACTGATAATGGATGATTGGGGGTACCCCTGTTTTGAGGAACAGCCAAATCAATACAAATCGTGCGCTGCCGGCCATACGAAATGGAAATCTCGAGGATTGGGTTGATGGGTACCTGGAACCTGTGGGTCATACGCTCAAATCCGAGTACATAAACAAACAGCTATCGCGATGCATTTGAAACGTACACGCTTCATGGGTGATACATCTGTCATGATGACCCGAACAACTGCCAGCCATGACCGGGCAGGTACCTTTTGCTCCTTGAAAGCTATCAGGATGTTGATGGACTGATGGAGAATCCAACTGCAACAACGGTCACAAGTCATAGAGTAGACATCATGCCATTTTGTTTTTCTTGATGAGTCTTGATTCTCTGACCATCATTAGACTGTCAAACCAAGTTTGTTTCTTCTTCGACCAGCTTACACAGTGAGCACCGATTCAATTGTTAGACTAGGGTTATTCCCAATGTTGCATACCTTTGCCGAATTCCTTCAAACTAGAGAAAGAAAACGCATCGCAAGATCGTTCTGCTGTGACGTCAGAGCACCCAAGGCATTGACATAACATAATAAGGATGTGGAGATCTTTCATGTCCCACCCAATGAAACGACTGTGCAATGCCGCAAAGCCTTGAGTGTTTCGGTGTCAGATGTCACAGCTTCGTAGCTTAATCAGACGAGTCGGCTGAGAAAAACCACAAGAATCAAGATACCAACAACAGGTTGTGTACCGCATCCCATGAACCCGATTTCGGTGAAAAAAAAGGTCAACCTCACGGATGGGAAAATATATTAGTTGAAAAGCCCTAGCTCCTGATGGTTAAATAAGGCTTTCCAACGTAGGTTGCCGCAGCACCGTGTTGCCTGATCAGCATGAAGCGAGGCTTCCAACTGTTGAACCTCGGTGCTGCGCCACCGGCAAAGCGTTCTCCAGGCCATGATGAACGGTTGGAATGCCACGAGAACAGTAGGCCCCCTTATGAGTTGTACCAATCCTAGGTGAGGTGATGATCTGTTGATTTAATGATGCAAAAAAGTAACCAACTCCGAGAAATGCTTGAAAGACAAGCCCGCACACAGCAAACGATAGTAATAGCGATCGCTTCTTGACCATGCAATCATCGTTGATAGGGAGGCCTTCAAACTTCATACCAGGTATGTACCATAGCAAATCCACATTATTGTTGATTGCTAATGCTTGTTCTTATCAAATGTTATTTGCGGATCATTTGATTGAAAGAATTGTGATTGTTGTTTATTCTTCGTTGCTTATAAAACCCCCCAATTAGCCCTTCATCACGATGAATCACGATTCAATTCTCACCAATCTTGATGGCTCAAACCGCAAGCACTACCTATTCTTGACCATCAAGAAGTCTCGGCGATTCTCAACCACCATGAATCATTGGCCATCAGGAGCCATCAGTACTTATAGTCAGGCCTTAAATTTCCTAGAAGCAGTAAGAGCTTAACCAGCATCAAACGCAACACACATCAATTTCAGTCACCAAGCATCACCATAAGTTCTGAGCGCCCTGGCGAGCTCTTTGCCCCTTTTCCTCGGCGTGGCTCGAGTGCTGCCATAGCAACAAGCAGGTGGCACTCTGAGATATGCTGCCAAATCCCTGAAAAGTGGTAAAATCTGAGATCTTTGGTGGTTACCAAGCTTTCCAAATTGTCGATAGTGGTCCTTACCATCCCACCGCAGTTCAAATTTGCAGCTCGCGTGAAGCGAAGTTCAAGAGAGTGGGAGTTCCATGTGTTTGCCAAGTAACTATTGTGGGAAATGTATGATGGCGTGTGTGTGTATACACAATTATGTATATAAATATATATATATATATATATTTATATTTACATTTATAGATATATATACACACATATCTAGATATGTAAATATAGAAATATAAATATATAAATACATATAAATGTGTGTAAATACATATATGTGTACATAGATATATATATATATATATATTTAAATATGAATTAAAAGTATGTATATATATAAATATATATGTACATATATAAAAATATATGAATAAAAATATATGTATGTATATATGTACATATATATATATATATATTTATATGAAAAAATATCTATATATATATATATACATATATGTGTGTGTGTAAATTTGTCCATTTATAACATTTTATAACTTTTGGGTGTTTCTCAAAATAGGGGACCCCCCAAAGCCATCCTTTTTCAATCATGTTTAGTTATAAACCAACCATTTTCGGAGGTCCCCTATTTTGAGAAACCCTCATGTATAGACGCGTGTATAGATATATGATCGTATATGCTATCCTAATATCATGGATAACCCTGTTTCAGAAACTTCATGTAGAATCATTGTTGTTTATAACTCCCTTGTTTTCCCAGCCAACACAGTCATGACTTGGGGATGTCAGCCTGTGATGTCATCCTGGTATAGGCCATTGCTATACAATCACTACCCATCACTAGCCATATCAACCATCAACCATCATGCATCACCATTAATTATCCACCATCGACCATCCTCCATACACCATGATTCACCATGATGATACACACCCTAACAAGTAAATAAGCGATGCAAGCAACTAATCGAACAAAAATAAGCTGATAACAAATAGACAACCATTGAAAATCAAGTTACAAACACCAAATAGATGAAACCACACATACAGAAAGGCCAAGCAAAAATAAACATCATATATGTAATAATTAAGCGACCCCAACAAAAACACCCGCCATAACTCGCAGCCCAAAGACTCGCATGCCTGAAACGAACCTTGATGCCTCGTGTGTGAAACGAGGGCAGCGGAGATAGTGGGTTTGGATGGTGATCAATGATGGTGACGAATGGCTTATGGTGGTTGAGAATGCATGGTTTATGGTGGCTAACAAGCCAGTTCTGAATCTGGTCAAAAGTGGTGAATGATGGTTGAAGGATGGCTCCTTATGCTTAACCAGTTAACAATGGTTGATCATGATGCTTAATCAATGGTTGCGGAGGTGAAGAACCTACCCAAGTCTCACGTACCAAGCCTTGCGATATGACTGGCGATGCGCATCATCAACCCTCAGTTGGGGAGTTGCCCAAGCAACAATGTATGGTGATTTCTCAAGGCACTTTGGGGACCCCCAAGTTGTCTTCCCAAAGAGTAAGAAGCAGACCAGTTACCTAGTCAGTGTTGGCAAACTAGTTATCAGGGAGTTATGTGTATCATTAGTTGATTGTTGTTAACAATACCAGTTTTCTTGAAAAACCTTGACCATCATGAGTCACTGGTTCGCCATTAAAAACCATTCATGAACCATCGATTTACCACGAATTGGCTGTGACTTGCATCACCTTTCACTTGGCAGCGGGTCAGTTCACCCTTAGTCCCCCTGGTTCCCCTATCATTGACCATCGTTTTCCCACTGATATTGTTGGTTAATATCCCCCATTATTGGTGGTTAAAGCCTTGATCCAGCTATTATTATGGTATATCCCGGATATCCCCCATTGTTTCCCCTATGATTGTTGGTGATTCTCCCTCATTAGTTCGTTAATCACTATTGATCCATTGCCATATAATTGTTACATCCACTACTATTGTGGGCTATCATCCCCGATTACTAATCATTAACCAGCTAGTTTATCATCCCCTATTAACCATTAACCAGCTAATTCACCAGCTAAGTTGGTTGGATCATTAACCAGCTATTGTTGGTTATTATCCCCCATGAACTTGGTTGGTTCACTGCTTGACCCATGGCCAGGTCGTTACCCAAGTTCGTCAAACCGGGGAGTTGCACCACCCTTGGGGGAGCCTCGTGGCCATTTCAGTCAGGGCTGCTACCTGGCGGGAAGACTGGGGAACTACTGAGGTGTAGTTATCCTAGAGCTACAAGTAGTAGGATCATATTCACAATAAGAGTAATAACTAACTGATTGACTAAGTAACTAACTAACTAAGTAACGAACCACTTAACTAAGTAGCTAACTAACTGACAAACTGGTAACAGTTATACTAGTTAGTAAGTGACAGTCAACACTTCATACTAGTTGGCTAACAGTTCTACTGGTGGAATAGTAACGCAACTGGTATGAACTGCTACTAATTAGTTTGGATAGGTTACCAGTTGATGATGGTAAAACTAGTGATAGATTACTAGTTGGTAGTTGACATGATAAGAACCAGCTAGAACGAACTGCTGATTTCAATCGCGAGCTAACGTAGGGAGGAACTCGTATGATTTTCCTACAGGCAAAACTGCTGCAAGTCTCATCTTTTCCCACGGAAACTTGATGCAATGAGGTGGTGTCCACTGCCAGTCCTGGGGATTCAAAGACCAGTGTTCCAGTTGTTGCCCACTAATGATCCGATGATCATCGCCGTCACAGCTGACTTTGTGTGGCCGGTATTGGTAGCCGATGCCATTTTTCTTGGTCAGTTCTGATGGCCCATGATGGGCCAACTGAGGACTTGTTGGTGGCATTGGTAGTTGCATTGCATCACATGAATCGTCGAAGCGATTGTAACTTCATCCCTGAAGCAATTGTTTACAGCCATCAATGGTAGATCCAATGATGGCTTCTGAAAATAGGGTACCCCCAAATCATCCTGTTTATGAATGTATATATATATATGGTACTGTAGTTTCTCAAAATAGGGAGCCTCAAAAATGGTTGGTTTATTACTATAAATAATCAATAACTAGATGATTTGGGGGTACCCCTATTTTGAGAAACCACCATATGTATAATCATAGATTAATCATTTCTAGAAATAAACCGTCTATAACTAGGTGGTGCCCTATGCCTTGAGAAACCTCCCCATATTTGACGCCAAAAACTCGGAAAAGCAATCATCAACATGATGACCATAGATTTTTTGAGTCTCGTGATAATAGAAACATGATGGTGATTAACATGCAGCCAACATGATGACCATGGAAATGACCAACTATTATCAACATGATGACGATTCAAAGAAACACCCATAGTAATAGCGTCCCTATCCTTGATGGTAAGTCACCAAGCCTTCTCAAGCGCAGAACCGACCCTGGCTTTGCCGCCGCGCCTGGGTTCGAGCGTCCTGCGCTTGCGCACCCTTCGGATTCAACAATGCGATGGCCAGTAGGCGATCCAATGGCTAGAAATCATCCATTCGTGGGACAAGGGTGGCTATAATAATCACTGTATTTAAGAATAATCCGGTTATTGTGTATTGGCTATCCATAAACCATGTACTGGGTAATGCAATAATCACTATGGTCAGTTGGTTGATAAAGCTTCATTGCTAAATGATTAAGCATAAGAATTAATTGTGGAGAACAACCCGTACGGCCCGTAACCACACTTCGGGTATATTTATATGATCCGTAATTGTGGGGAAATCTCCATAGTGGAATAATCATCACGCTGGGCAAGAAGAAATTGATCCTTACTTGTCATCGTTTAATGACCATCGTGCCTAATACGTGATGTTTCATGCATGCTTGAGAAGCACAGCCGGCATTCGTCTTTTCAATGGCTCAAAATGGGGCATGTTCAATGGCTAACAGTGATGGTGAACAACGATGACTGAGACATTATGTTGGCCAGATTGAGAATTTTAACATCAACTGCTTCGGAACGAATAGTGGCAACAACAGTGACTATCATGACTGGCTTTCTGGGTGCATGGCAACTCTTGAAACTGATGGTTCTGAAGCCGGGAAATTCAGTCAACGCATTGCGAGCCGAACGACTACCCAGCGAGATTGTTTCTGCAGAAACAATCCACATCAACAGTCGGTGCTTGCTGAACAAGACAGATCCAATTGATGATGGTGAACGGTCGATACACATCAACACAATCCATCTGATATACAAATGATTGATCATGATCCAATGGCTGATCATGACACCCTGGGTGAAACGAACAGCGTGAAGTGGGTGGAACGCTTGAACCACGGCGTTCTTAATAGGCAAGCCATCCAAAAGATCATCGTGGTCAAATGAGTCAAATCCAAAGGAAAATGCATATGATCAATATTTTTAGGAACTATTTTAAACTATTGCATCACTTGTTCTTACGAATTGCATATCTCATTGTAATTAAATATAATATGACTGTATGACAAGTTTCAAATTGTATGTACAGATATAACCAAAAACTTGTTTCTATTAGCTATAACTCTGCCGCGAAAGCACGTTATGAAACAACCCATGATGAAAGAACCCACTAGATGTAACCTGCATAGATACAAGCTAGTTGCATAGATATAACCTAGTTGCATAAATATAACCGTTTTATAACCTAGTTGCAGCCATGAAATGAAAGAACCCGGCTTTGAAGCCAGTGAAAACTCTGCCGTGCTGCCGTGCTCCTGCAGCTGATCGGTGGTTGAAGCCAGTACCCGCTGAAGGTCCTGCCGCCGCAGGTCGTGACGAGTGGCTGCCATGAGGAAGGCATAGTGCTTGTGTGAATGATAGAGATGAATTAATATGAATGTATAGTTATTTTTAGTGATTAATAGATATCAATAGTGATTTAAAGTGATTTATAGTGATCAACAGTGATTTAAAGTGATTTATAGTGATCTAAAGTGATTTAAGGTGATTTATAGTTATCTAAAGTGATTTAAAGTTATCTAAAAGTGATTTATAGTGATCAATAGTGATTTAAAGTGAGTTATAGTGATGTATAGTGATTAATAGTGATATTTGGTGATTTATAGTGATTTACAGTGATGTATAGTGTGTAATTAATAGTGATCAATAGTGATTTATAGTGATTTAAAGAGATTTATAGTGATTCAAAGTGATTTAAAGTGATTAATAGTTATTTATCGTGATCAATAGTGATTTGAAGTGATTTAAAGTGATTAATAGTGATTTACAATGATTTAAAGTTATTTACAGTGATCAACAGTGATCTCAAGTGATTTAAGGTGATTTATAGTTATTTAAAGTGATTTATAGTTATTTAACGTGATTTATAGTGATCAATAGTGATTTATAGTGATCAATAGTGATTTAAAGTGATTAATAGTTATTTATCGTGATCAATAGTGATTTGGAGTGATTTATAGTGATTAATAGTGATTTACAATGATTTAAAGTTATTTACAGTGATCAACAGTGATCTCAAGTGATTTATAGTGATCTGAAGTGATTTAAGGTGATTTATAGTTATTTAAAGTGATTTATAGTTATTTAACGTGATTTATAGTGATCAATAGTGATTTATAGTGATCAATAGTGATTTAAAGTGATTAATAGTTATTTATCGTGATCAATAGTGATTTGGAGTGATTTATAGTGATTAATAGTGATTTACAATGATTTAAAGTTATTTACAGTGATCAACAGTGATCTCAAGTGATTTATAGTGATCTGAAGTGATTTAAGGTGATTTATAGTTATTTAAAGTGATTTATAGTTATTTAACGTGATTTATAGTGATCAATAGTGATTTAAAGTGATTTATAGTGATGTATAGTGATTTACGGTGCTGTCTTGTGGTTAAACATTATTAATGGGGATCAAGCAATGGTGATAGTGATGATTTATTGTGTGATTAATCACTACCAATCTGATATACAGGGTTTTGTCATAGTTTTTGTCAATGATTGGTGGTTAACAGTGGTGATAATAAGGGATGATAACCGTTCATGATGCTTGACGTATTTAAGTATCGGGAGACCACTAAAACCACCCCATGATCATCTGTGATTTGGAGGTCCCTTTCTTGAGAAACCCCCATATGCACACATACAAACATCTAGTACTTTATGGTTACTGTATGTTGATATATAGTGATATATAGCAATATAGAGTGATATAGAATGATGCATATTGATCGTAACATATAGATACATAATTACTTATATAGGTCTATTTATAGGGTTCGTGCAAACTGATCATCCCTTGTTTTCCAACCAACCCGGTTGATCTTTCCAACCCTGCGGCGCTCCTGCACTGCCAGTTCGAGCGCCTACACCATCATCAACGGGTTGGTGGTTGAAGCACCACGGCTAATTGGTCGATACAATGATTAATTAATAGTGGTTAATAGTAATAGTAATAATAACAGATCAGTGGTTAATAATAATAGTGGTTAATTAGTATGTGAATACAATGATTATGGTTAATTAGTGGTTAATAAATGCTGAATAGCTAATCAATGGTTCATAAATGGTTCATACAATGATCAATAGTGGTTAATAAATGGATAATTAATAATGATCATCAACTGGTTGGTGGTTGAGCCACCGCTATGAAAAATATGAAAAATGTTAGTCAACCAACCATGTGTACTGTTAGGAATTGATAAGCAAAACAAAAAATGTCTGAAACCACCAACCAGTCAACCATCACTTACCAGCTGACTCATTTCCATTTACATTTGTGAATAATGCTTTAGAGTCATCGCGTGATGGTTTCGCAAGCCATGAAGGACCCCAAAACAAGTTGGTTTATCAGTATAAATGGTTCATAAGCTGGATGAAAACGGGGGTACCCCTATTTTCAGAAACCACCATGTTGATGATGATGATGATGATGATGATGATGATTATGATGATGATGATAGGAAGTTGTCCGTGTAGCCCTGGTGGTACCCACTAACCATTCAAGTTCATAACCATTATTGATACGGAACCCACCAGTAACTTGGGGGTACACCATTTTCTTCTCAAGCGCCAACGAGTTGGTTGGCCAATGATTGTCATTTGATCAATCACGGCAAATTGACTATCGAAATCGTCCAATCCGCGATAGATTTTCCGTTGTTTGACAAAGAGGAAACAAAATGCGCAAATTTGTGCATTTCAGTAGAAGTCAAGTAAGCCCTCACTCCCATCAGAGTTCCTTTGGGAAAGGTTTGGGAGCACCATGACTTTTGCTTGGCTCGAAATTGAGCATTGCCGGGGAGAATCAAGCTAAGGTCGATGGTGCGCAGAAAGCACCGCAGCCAATTCACCAGTAACATGAAAGTTCCGTTTGATTCCTCATTCGTTGCAGGAGGTATCAATCGAGTCCTGATCCAGAAAAGAAAAGCCAATTCAAAAACGGAGAAGCAGCAAGCAGCGAGCTCTCCTGTTCGCCAATGAATCTGTTGGAAAAAAATTAACTGTGTTGTGCCACCATGCAGCATCATGTGGCCAACTCCCTGGTACGGGGATTTGTTGCTGAATGGGAGTCCAGTTGAACACTGACTGTGGGAGATTCCAATCCCACTTCACAAACCTATTCTGAAAAGAGAACTCCGCCTCATTCTCAACCTCGTCAGCCTCATCTTGTTGTTGAGGCTGTGCATCATGTTTACAAGCCTGGACAAGTTTCGACAGTTTACATAACCATGCACGTTGTACGTTAACGTGCCATCTCCAGCTCCTTACGACAGTTCCTGAAACTGGCGCCGCCTCTGTGGCTGCCTTGTTGGCGAAGTCCATGGTTCTTCGCACCATATCAAGCGTTCCCCTCCCAGATCTACGAAAAATGACTTTCACACGAAAGCCATCGGAGTCTTTGGCTTTGAAAAGTAAATGATCCCAGATATCATGAAACGCAATGTTGGAGGGAACGTTGTTGTTACCACTCAGCTGATCCCAAACATTAACCAGCGCCTTGTTCGAAGTGAAAATCGTAGCCTTACCTGGAAATCTGCAGCAAAGATTCCACAAGGCCAGCAAAGCAGCTTTGAAGCTGCTTCCAAAAGGATCGATAAAACCGTGAGAAAAAAATTTGTTGTCCATCTTCGTCACAAGCAGCAAATCCTAAAGTTCTTGAAAAGAAGTGATCGCAGTTGGTAGCGGAGCCTTGTACGCAAAACGTCTTGTAAAATTCAGCATTCAAATCGATCAAATTTGCAGGGGCTTTTGCAGAAGCCTTTCGAGCAGCAATAATCAAAAATTTTGGTACTTCCCACAATCCATGAGACAAAAAGTGCGGTTGGTCCGGAAAGAAAGTGGCTGGTTGTCCCAAGATTTCCTTGATACCTTCGCATTCTCCAGAAAGATGATGAATGTCCTCTTCTTGGTGCCCACACCATCGGCATCGCGGTGAATCCAGCATTCCCGCCTGATACAGCCTATCAGCTGTTTGTAGACATCCCGTCATGGGTCCAGGGATCACAGCATCATCAACGAGGTTGCCATGGCTCCATGCGCGCCGGACCCGGAGGGGAGCCAACCCTTCATCTAAGACCCCAGTTCCCCAAGATCGAAGGTCCTTACGACCACTCTGCAATGCATCACTGTACAACGCTTGGCAAGCTGCAACTCTACAAATGCGACGGATGCACTTGGGTGACAGCTGGAAGAAGTCAAAGGTTATACCCATCATTTTCAAAGTGTTGGGTCTGAAGAACTCCAGCTTCAGTTCACCGCATGCTTTGATGAAATTATCAAGTAACCCTCTCGCTATGGGCGAGTTAAGATTACACAATTGCATCCAAAAATCAAAAAACTTGGCGTCAGATCTACACCTGGCTACGATGTTGGCAATGATCCTGGAAGCAATGGCTAACCTTGGGTGTGCGAAGCATGGATTCGTGAAGCTTGCAAACAAGAGTTCAGTCGATCTCCAATGGGGTCGGTTACCCCATAAAGCCCTGGTGACCGATTTGACCATGTTATCGATGGTTATCTTAGGCCAAGGAGCGATTTCAGGCATGAACAGCAACTTTGACACGGCCTTACATCCAATCAAAAAAGCTTTCTTTTGAAGGTCGATGGGCAATCTACCGACTTCTCCGATTATGGCTCTGATTAAACTGGCTCTGGCTGGGTCATGAATGACTCGGGCCCTGCGACCAGTTTTTACCGAGGCTCCTAGCACTGCAAAAAACTCAGAAATTGGGATCTGAGGGAAGATTTCTTCAAAGGCTTTTTGGGCTTGTTTGGTTGTGGCCCATCCGCTGGATTTCGCCAAGTTGAGCTGCTGACCTACTAGCCTATCGAACAGCTCAGTTGCTTGAACTGCAAGATGAAGTTGATCAATGGATTCAAGGTATGTGTACAGGTACGCATCATCAATGAAAACCCAGCTCTTGACATGGACGAATTGCTGGACCATACGTGACCATGCCGACATCAGTATGTTGACTGCAAGCACCGAAGCACAGTCACCCTGCGCAATACCATTTTTATTTTCAAGTGGGGCGGGATCAATGTAAGGACCCAGACAAATGTGGCGATCAAAGGATTTATATAACTTAGCCCAAGTGCGAAGGAACTTCGGATCAAGTCCCATTGCAGTTCCCAGCATGAGGATGACACTGGGGGCAATCCTGTCAAAGCATTTGGAACGGTCAAGTTTAATACCTACGAAGCCTTGTTTCAAATGGGTGGCTACCTCACATTGCACGGCTATTTGGTGGGAGATCTTCGCAGAACCCCGTCCTGGAACCCCGCCACACACATTGGAGGGAAAGGTGCGCTGTTGCCATTGGGAGCACTGTTGGAATCTTGCTCTGGTGTACATCAAGTATGGAATGCTCAGAAGAGTTATTAGCCTACGGTCAATCGGTTGAGCCGATTTTGCTCCTGGTTTCGGCAACATAACTAATCTGGAGGAGTGGAAGATTTTGGGGATCTCCCAGTCAAGCATTTCGATCTTATTCCACAATGTGGCCCATGGACGAAAGGCACATGGTGGCAGAGCTTGTAGCTCTGGAGTCCGCCATCCATCCATCCCTCCCACTGCAGAGCTGCGCCGCTCTTGGATAGCATTGTGCAAGTCAAACTCTGTGAGCTCAGAAAATCTAAACTCTTCCCTACCTTCCTGGATGAAGCGACCAACTGCGTCGTGGATGGGTTGGTCAGGTATCAGATACAAGTGAGAAGTGAAAATTGGATTCCATTGTTCTCTCGCAAGATTCAAGGCATGTTGCGGGTTGAAGAAAGGTTTACCCTGGGCATCAGTAACAACAGCTTGTGCATGCGGTTTATCTCTACGCTTTAAAAAGGCAAAGACATCTTTGCAATCACTCATGGCAGAGGAGGCCATTCTATTCTTCCAATCTTGTGACCTTTTATATCTTGTTTGGTTCACAAGGGCATCACGCTTTTGGGAAATGAATTGCCAAATCATACAAATATCGTCCCTGGTCGGCCAACCTGGAATGGTTTCACACTCAAGTGTGACAAGAACACGAGAAATTTTCTTCCAAATGGTCTTGGCAATTGTTTGTGAGTGAGCAGTGGGCTCTGGGTGTGAAATCTTGAATGCAAGGTCATCCAATCTGGCCAGGTTCTTCGAAAAGGCATTCAACTCTCGGGTGGGTTGATCACAAGAGAAAGGGCCTACACTCTTATTGCAAGGGAGCATTGAGGGTATCGTGCCTCTCTCGCGGGTTCCTGGTAGCCAAGTGGCTCCCGACTTGACTAGGATCTCAACACAAAAATCGTTAGCAACTTTGGCTAGATCATCAGCATCATGGCATTGTTGGGTCCTTTGTTCGAACTCACTGGACCACAAGTTCTCCGCAATGGTGGTCCTCTGATTCATGTCCACCAATTGCTTTACATTGAGGGCTGCATGCGGCACCCACTTCCTGGGTTTGTTCTGGGCCATACTCTTAGGCCATTCAAAGGAAACTCGGATCATGGCATGTTGGAGTCCGAGGCATTGCTTGACTTCATAGTGCGAAATGCATTCAAAAGCAACACAATTGACGAGAACAGCATCAATCGAAGAAAAATGGTCAAACTTATTCCAATCTTTGTCACGACAAAAGGTGGTGGGCCTATCATCAACTGAAGTTACGTCGCTCATTATAACATCAAAAAATTCACCGTGGGTGATGGCGTGATTGATGGGCAAGTATGCTTGCGGTGGGGCCTGGAAATCGCCACAAATCGCAACTGGTATCCTTCCAAATTGGGAAAGGATCTGGAAGATTTGCTGAAACATCAAAGTGTTCGCTTCAAATTTGCCAGGGTCGCTGAGAGTACCTGGGAGATTATAGACGTTCACCAGCAGCAAATGAATACCTGGAGCGACAGCCACCCATGCCATCTGGACTCGGTTTGAGGCATAAAGGCCTCATACAATCCAGTGGTGTCTTCATCAAAAGTCAGAGGGCGGGTGGTGTTAAAGTGGGAAGCAATTGCCACACCACCCCATTCAGGATGGCCAGAGTTCATGAACCTCATGAGGGGTCCACAGGTCAACTGTCGATCATGGCTGCTAGCCGTGTGACTAACTGAGCCAGTGTTTGTCTGTGTGACTCTGGTTTCTTGGAAGCACCAACAATCACTCTCATATTCCCACACTTCTTGATGTTTATCCAGTGAGCCCGTGTTAAGAGAAGTTAAAGTCCAAGGCCCTTCACCTGGGAAGCCAAGACAAGCATCGAAACCTTTGGATACAATGAACAAGATTACAAACACAAAAATGATGGAACAAGAAAAGCCTACATGGAAGCGCTTCCACTGCGGTTGGACTGGACGCTGCACTGAATTGCAGCTTGCTTGATCAAAGTGGCACTGAGCCACTGCAAAAACCACCATCACCAATGCAGCAATCATGGAACTTGTGCGATGCTGCAACAAAAACGCACACAAATGGCATTGGAGCCGGATGCACGAGGTGATCACACCTAGTTCCTCGCTCCAGTTCCCATGAAAAACACACTCATCCAGACCCCTGTCAATGAACAAGCATGCACATGGATTGGGGACCATCAATCGGCAACCTGAGCACAGATGGGATAGGACCCACAAGTTTACACAAGCAGCGGAGTGTATGGTCCCCTTCTCATATCAGTTAGTTCCTTTCTGGTACTTGGGGGGCGGTGTCTCGCCTGTCCCTGTGCTTGCCTTGTTCTTGGGCTGCTCTGATTGCGGCACAACTGCTGCAAGAAGTTGTTGCAATTGGGCAGAGACATGGGAGAAACCGCTGTCAACTTTTGTTGTGAGCTCCTCTTGTCTTGTCTCCAGCGATCCTACTCTGGCCTCCAATGCTTGCAATCGCTTCTCATCGTTGGAGGCATTTGCGGCACTGACTGCAATGGTGGTGCTGGGTGCACCTGCGCTTGGCTTGGCTGGACGGGCACCATTCTGTTTGATGATCTTCTTGGCATGCTTGGTCTTGTGTGGGTTGGCAGGTTGCGGGGTCAACACGACTTCGCAAACTTCATTGTCAACCTTCACTGAGAAAATCATTTTCGTTGGTGGGGTCTGGAATGCAAGGACCCACGTGATCATACCACCGATTCGAAAGCTGCGCATGGGCACAGGTGTGCACTGCAAGGCTTGCATCGTTGCTTTGATGATTGCGGTGTGGCTCATGTCAAACCGAAAACCTTGGGCCAAGTAGTAGTGGTTGCAAACAATGGCTCTGTTGTCTTCGGTAAATCGATTGTCTGATTGAAGGACCACGGCGCGTCCTGTGGAAATGGCACTATTGGTAACTCTGATTGCCACTCCCTTGTTGGTATATGCAAGACCTCGGAATTCTTGGCCGAGTGTCTCACCCAGTTGCCTTGCAATCCTGATTTCTTCAGGAACTGGTTGCCAGTACCTCGGGAGGATACTGTGATCGCACAGTTCGTCCTGTGCAAGGAACTTCCTGGTGTACAGCTCATTGCTACCTGAGATGGTCAACAGTTTATCCAACGCTGTCTGGGGGACCTTCACAATGCATTGATGTGTCCAAGTGAGGTCATGCATCTTGACCATGCGATATGAGTACACCGCGACATCTTCCATGGGTTGACCAGTCTGGGCAATGAATCTTCGAAAGCAATCCAGCGGGTTCTCGTTCAAATGGGTCTTCACAGTTTGGGAAATGAGGTTGTCATTGAGCTCCGCAACAATCTCCACATACTTGGAGGACTGCACAGCAACCATTCCCGGAGCCTCCTTGACCTTGAAGTCGACCTGACCCTTGACCAAAACTGGTACCACCAGCCTTTTGTATTGCACACGGGTGGTGGGTTCCATCACGATTATCTGCTGTGGTGGCATCACTTGAAATCCTGCTGGGATGTGATCACCTGTGACTCCCTTGAAGCCCGGGAGCAGCACC
Source organism: Symbiodinium kawagutii (assembly GCA_009767595.1). Taxonomy (NCBI): domain Eukaryota; class Dinophyceae; order Suessiales; family Symbiodiniaceae; genus Symbiodinium; species Symbiodinium kawagutii. The sequence goes on from VSDK01020410.1 coordinate 15,299, forward strand.
ACTGTGGTGCCCTTGGGGAGGCTAGCTGAGGCCTGGTTCAACATTGTCTTGGTGGCAAATGCAACTCCGCTCTGTTCCGGGCCAATCTTGACAAAAGGCAACTGACTCAATCTGGTATCTGATTCAGCATCGAAGAACGGGTGATCATCCAACAGCAACAGTTGGTCCCACCTTGTAGCTGACTTGCTTGGGGCCATTGGTGGTTGGGCCCACGGGTCGTTTGTCTGCATTGGGTCAGATCCTTTGCCTTTTCCCGTGGCTTTGCCTCCACCTCCTTTGAGAGGGAAGGTTCGCAGTCGAATGCATGGGATGTCCAATGCTCCAATCTTGGTTGTGAACGGTGTCAGCTTTCCATTCACTTCGATTCTGATCATTGCAATGAGTTTCTCAGGGAGTCCTGCGATCATCAACAAATCCCGCACTGAAAGGTTCTCATTGAGCTGAAAGAAAGAAGTCGTCCCATCGATTCTGATGACTTCAATGATTCTCTGTTTTGGTTGTGGAGTCTGCTTCTTCTTGGGATTCACTGCAATTGTTCGTTGATGAACTGTAGTGACAAGTTCATCAATGTCAATTTCAACACCATCGCAAGTAACTTCGATCGACTCCGCTCTGTTGTCTTCGGTGAATCGATTGTCTGATTGAAGGACCACGGCGCGTCCTGTGGAAATGGCACTATTGGTGACTCTGATTGCCACTCCCTTGTTGGTATATGCAAGACCTCGGAATTCTTGGCCGAGTGTCTCACCCAGTTGCCTTGCAATCCTGATTTCTTCAGGAACTGGTTGCCAGTACCTCGGGAGGATACTGTGATCGCACAGTTCGTCCTGTGCAAGGAACTTCCTGGTGTACAGCTCATTGCTACCTGAGATGGTCAACAGTTTATCCAACGCTGTCTGGGGGACCTTCACAATGCATTGATGTGTCCAAGTGAGGTCATGCATCTTGACCATGTGATATGAATACACCGCGACATCTTCCATGGGTTGACCAGTCTGGGCAATGAATCTTCGAAAGCAATCCAGCGGGTTCTCGTTCAAATGGGTCTTCACAGTTTGGGAAATGAGGTTGTCATTGAGCTCCGCAACAATCTCCACATACTTGGAGGACTGCACAGCAACCATTCCCGGAGCCTCCTTGACCTTGAAGTCGACCTGACCCTTGATCAAAACTGGTACCACCAGCCTTTTGTATTGCACACGGGTGGTGGGTTCCATCACGATTATCTGCTGTGGTGGCATCACTTGAAATCCTGCTGGGATGTGATCACCTGTGACTCCTTTGAAGCCCGGGAGCAGCACCACGGTGGTGCCCTTGGGGAGGCCAGCTGAGGCCTGGTTCAACATTGTTTTGGTGGCAAATGCAACTCCGCTCTGTTCCGGGCCAATCTTGACAAAAGGCAACTGACTCAATCTGGTATCTGATTCAGCATCGAAGAACGGGTGATCATCCAACAGCAACAGTTGGTCCCACCTTGTAGCTGACTTGCTTGGGGCCATTGGTGGTTGGGCCCAAGGGTCATTTGTCTGCATTGGATCAGATCCTTTGCCTTTTCCAGTGGCTTTGCCCCCACCTCCTTTGAGAGGGAAGGTTCGCAGTCGAATGCATGGGATGTCCAATGCTCCAATCTTGGTTGTGAACGGTGTCAGCTTTCCATTCACTTCGATTCTGATCATTGCAATGAGTTTCTCAGGGAGTCCTGCGATCATCAACAAATCCCGCACTGAAAGGTTCTCATTGAGCTGAAAGAAAGAAGTCGTCCCATCGATTCTGATGACTTCAATGATTCTCTGTTTTGGTTGTGGAGTCTGCTTCTTCTTGGGATTCACTGCAATTGTTCGTTGATGAACTGTAGTGACAAGTTCATCAATGTCGATTTCAACACCATCGCAAGTAACTTCGATCGACTCCAGGTTCTGGGAATGGCCTGCAAGTATGATCGCTTCCCCGATGGTTCGAATGGGGAGGCATTCGATCTCTCTTGTGATCTTCTCTCCAGCTTGCGAGTTGGTTTGATTGAGGGCTTCATTGTTTGTCATGATCACTTTGATTGCGACCAACTCGAAGTCATGATTGGTTCCAACAACCGTTGGAGTCTGGTTTGCATCGCAATCAATGACTGTGGCTGGCACTGGTACCTGGTCCTCGGATTGGGGCTCTGGCCGTTGTTGGTCTGTTGCATCACCATCAGTGACAGGTTCTTGGGTCCACTCTGGGGTTGGTGCGCACCTTTCTTGCCGATTGATGAATGGCAAGAAAACCAGAAATCCATTGATGGAGCTCTGGATTGTATCATACTGGCAGATCATGGCTTGGGACAAAGTGTCCTTGATTGCCCACAGATGCTCCAAATGTGGAGGCACCCCCCTCATTTTCAACATTGCAATGACCGACATGCCTTTGATGCATTGGATTCTCACCGTGTGTCGGTTGGGGAGAGTCAAAACAACATCGACAGCAACTTCTTCAACATGAGCCACTGGGTTGGGGATCCACAGGTTGTTCATGTAATCCTCAAAGTCAGTGATGAGGAAACCATCCTGGAATTCAATGCAAACTGCGTTGAAAGCTGTCAGCCTTTTCTCCCAAATGGCCCAGACGATATCTTTTGGCAGCTGGTCAACGGGACTTGAACATTCGTGGAGCATGACAGCGATGACCATGGTGGCATGTGCAACTGTGATGCAATTGCCTAACACCTTGAAAATGGCGTGGAAACTGTTGGGCAAGAACAACTTCCGGCAAATCCCAAGCAGCGAAGCCCACATGATTGGGCATTGGAAAACTGCACGTTGGAAGTCATCAATGGTCAACTCAGCATAAACTCCTGTTTCCCAAATGTTCTTGGATGGCAGCATGTGTTGGGAGGAGTAACTTGCCACCAGTGTTGGGAGAACATCCCACGGCTTCACAACACGGCTTTGCAGAACCTGAAATGGCTTTGCATCGAAGGGGACTCCCTCTTGTTTGGCTTTTGGAAGCAGTTGAGGGTTGGCATATGTGGCTTCCAATTCAGCAGTGATCACTCTCTGCTCATGGAGTGATGGCGGAGTTGAGAACTTGTACATCGGCTCACTCCACTTCGTTGGTTTCTTGTCAATAATGTCAATGAAGGCACTGCACGTGTCACTACACAGATCCTTACGAATGAGGCAGGCCAACCATCTCTTGCGGTGGTAGGGTGCGAAGTCACTCATGTCATGGACTTGCTGCCACTTCACCTTGTAGCCAGCCCAAGCAGCGTACTTCATCATCAACCGAAAATGGCTATGATTGGCAAACGTGTCCACATTTTCCAGCAGCAGTGCTACTGGTTGGATGATACGGGCATGTCGAAAAATGTGGATCAGCAAACGGCCATCAGGGTTGTTGAGCCCTTGCTGTTCTTTGCTTCCCCTGCTGAAGGGTGGACATGGGAAACTCGCTGACCACACCAAATTGGCGGGGTCATGGATTGCGGCCAGCCATTCTTCTTTCTCACAAGGGCAGCAGACCACTACGTGTTTTGGCAATGGCTGAGTGATTCCTCTGTATGGGTAATTGAGGCACTTGGCGTTGTCATTCCTAGCAGCAACAGCACAGGCATCAGGCATGTACTCAACGGATGTGGATGATTTGACATCAAACTGCGGGACCATGGTTTCGACTTGCTGCATGGCCTGGGACCATCCATTCAAAGCACCTGCAAACGTGTGCACAACATTGAAAGCATGGTTCTTTACCGGCTTACCCATGTGCCACACCTGCAAAGGGGATGCCACGAATGCAAAGCGATCAGGGCCGGATGACTGAGCTTGGCAGAGCATGCAAACCTATCTCCTACCTCGACGGACCAGTGAGGCGCCTCAGGCACCTGCACTTGAACTTTGCAAACTCGACGGGCTTCAGCCATGTCAAGATTATGCAAGGTAGCTGGAACTCCAATATCCAACACCCAGCACTCAACATTTTGTGCCCACGGAGTGATGAGCTCGAGTTGAAGAATCACTGGTGGTCACCACACTGCAGCTATTCATGATCTTCGACAATGCAAACCATGCATCCTGGGAGACGGATGCCATCGCAAAACACTCGGATGCAGCAATGACACTCAAAGCCACCTGTGAAAGTGGCAAGCTCAAGCGAACAGGATAGGTGCAGGAGAGCACCACAATTTGACGAAGGGATCCTGGCTCCCCCCCCCGGGCTCCTTGCCCTGAACCACTCGGAATCTTGACCCGAAATGGCTTTGGGGGTACCCCATTTTTGGAGAAACCCATATTAGATTCATCATAAGATAGATGATATGATTACATTCATTAGATTGACAACGATGCAAATAATTAGCTAGCATTTGAAAGACCAATGATCAATAAACGTGTGTGCTCCACAACATGGGTACATGGAGGTGCTGGGGTTCTTCCAGGCTGCTTCAATAAATGCTGGCTCCGATAACTAGTTAGGTCTCCCAGATTTCAGAGCTATCCCAATTTTTAGGTCCACTCCTAGCCTCTGGGAGCTTGACCCTTCCAAACAAGCTGGTTGGATGATCAGTTTCCTATTCAAATAGCCAGTTGGGAGTATCCAGCTGCTAGTTTCCAGGACTTCCACACCCGGCGAAAGTGAGAAGCGAAGGTGCCACAATTGTTGGTCAGTTTCCCGTAGCGCATGCTTCCAGGGCCGATCCAGGGCCGTTGGATGTCAGAAGAAACTGCTTCCACACAGTGCAAATGTTTCTCAAACTGAGTCTCTTGACCTGTCAGGACTAGATCTGCTCAAAACCCTTCAACAACAAAACAGCTGAGGGAAGAAGTAGCTGCAAAAATCACATCCGACCATTTTGACAACCTGCTGATCCATGAAATCCATGTACACAAAACCCCAGGACTTCTTCTGTTGAAGCTGCACTTGAAGCACTTCATGCTTCTGTGGCCCCCCGGTGGCTGAAAAGTGGGCCAGTTGGTATCGCCGCAGCAAGCCACACTCCCCGCGTTCGGCACCTCTCTTCGGCCCATTTCCTTGTGGAAATGAACCTGGGCCAGGAGCCGAGCCGGAAACCATGGGTTTTTTTCATTATCATGCTAAGATCTGTGTTTCATAGTAAGATCATGAAAAAACACCATGACATGTTTGTTTTTTTCATCTTACAATGGGTTTTCATAGTAAGATCCGTGTTTCACTGGTACCATTTACTGCTTTGCCCATTTGGCAAGCTGAGGATAGGGTCTATGTAAAGGTTCAAAACAGGGGGGTGGACTGAAACAATTCATGACGTGTTTGGTTTGGGGCACTCCAGGAACCTGTTCCTATCGGCTGGTCAAACAACCAGCGGCTCCGTTGCCGCGAGTGTCTACGTTCACGTACCAACAATGACCAAGGAATTGTCAATTCGCATGTTCACAATTATAGTCATATTGGTTGTTCGTATCTACAAATGGTGTGCCTCAATGTTTGAAGGGGTTGGGGGAATGTACTTCTTGTGGACAGTCCCATTGGGCATGGTTGGCAATGCCCCATGGCCCCCAATAGCGGTCACTCAAAGTTATACAACTTCTCCACGGCTTCTTCCTCAAGACCAGCAAGTCTCTGTCTACATACAAGTACATCTACATAAACAAATAACAATATCATCATAGGAATGCACATACATGATAATGTATGTATGCAAATATATCTGGGTAAACTTATATAAATCTATTTAATGTGTGGATGCAAATGTTGTGCTTGCATTTAGAATTCTCTCGCGCAAACAAACAACCGTTGACTTACACAGGGACGCACTGAGTGCCCCCTCGATGTAAATGCTGGACAGCAACAGGGCATTCCTGCAAACCATCGCGCAGAATCCAACGTCTGTGGCACTTCTGTAGCCTGAAAATACCGTGTTAGTCATGCTCGAACGTGCCTAACGATGGTGTGTAATGGTGAGCATGAATCTGGTCAGTAAATATTGTAATGGTGCGAGCCATGCTCAATCCATTCCTTCGCAATAGCGTGTAATGGTTCATAATATTTGGAAAGAATTGCATAATATTGGTTGGTCAGTCATAAACGCAAGTAAAGTTCGGAAAGTCTTACGGAATGCCGGGAGTTCAGCCAGATCGACCCGGGGGGGCGTGAGCAACGTGAGGCCTGGGACCCTCCCCTGCTAAGAAACTCCGGCTATCTCACACCAGCGTTTGCTATACATGGTGGATTCCCACAAGTTGTCATCCACCGAAGATGACCAAATCTGGAACTGGCATTCGGCTTCACGCGCCCTGCCGGTGTCTACATTCCCTCTTGGGGGGCGCACCACTCTGCAGCTTGCGAAACGCGCGAAACGCTTCCAGCCCCTGCTGCTCGCGGCAGGGAGTTGTCCTCGTTGTCTGTGGGGGTGGCCATGGCCTAGCGGACTTTGCATGCCCACCTCGGCCTCGCGAAGGAGTTGAGCATTTCCAGAGCATCAACGGGAAAATGCGAAAAGCCCTACCAGCCCAAGCGCCTGCTTTGGACCACAGCTTCAGCACTGCCCTTATCGTGTTGCACCAGATCTGGCCATCACCGATCCTCGGTGAAGTGTGCCGTCTCCGACAGATCTTCGTGGGCGGCAAAAATCGGCCAAGCTGTGGCTGGATCCAAATGGCCAGCGCCAATGCAGACGTTGTAGCCTCGAAGAGGAAGGAGTTCCTTTGTCGCTTAGCAACTGAGCTTTTTCAATCCGCAAGTGTGCTCCTTCCCACCATGACATATTGGCGGCCAAAACCCTGTACCCCCAGTGAACATTCCCGAAATGATCAAACTAGTCGCTGTTGCCATGTTCACCTACCCCTTTTTGCTTGCATAATTTCTGCAAATAGATGGTATAGCAACATATGGCAACCATCGCTGGACCCCCCTCACCATCCCCCCAGCGGGTGCCGGTCCCAAACAGCAGGGCGCGGTTGCCGCAAATGCACCAGCCACATCTTCGCATGCAACTGCACCTGAGAGCTGCGACTGGAGACATGCAGCGCCGAGGGGAGCATGTTCAGCGACCGAATGGCTAAGGATGGTTCCGAAATTGAGGGGGTTCAGCGACCGAATGGCTAAGGATGGTTGATCATACCTAATAAGGTGGTTGATTATGGTAAATCTTGCTAACTCATGGTTGTGCTTCATGATCATGTTGAATTACATCAGGAATGGTGAATAGTGAGTCATACGTAAAATTTTATAGAATGGTGATCATAGGAGATTTCCGCCACAGCCGCAAGCGGCCAACTGCTGCTCATGATGTTGCGGGTGCCCAACCTGCCCAACCGCCTTGACTGTAGTTCGGGAGCACTTCCAAAATCCGTTGCTGGGGATCAAGTGACAGCTTGCAGGGACGATCTTTCCAAGGCATATCGCCAGGTTCATCATGATGTTTGGAGCACAAAGTTTGGCGGTTCATCGCCGGGTGCGTCACCATGACAACAAGAGTATAACTTCTTGAGCGAAACGAAACACCTTTGTTGGGCAGAAGGCAGTAGTGAATCCTGGCTGATCATGTCAACACTTCATGGTCAGACTATGTATACCATGTTTAATGATAGCCGTTCGGCATGGCAAATGATGACGCATGATGACTAATGATGTTTAAGCGCGGTTGATCAGCGTTGATCGTGACGAAAAATGTATCAAAAAATATCAAAAATTCATGTGGAAGACCCTAATAAGTCATGCGACCAGTCTGGGGGGAGCTCTTCATATTGGGAACGTTTGAACACCACACAACAAACACTGAGTTCATCTTCGGATGTACCAAGTGATGCCCCCACTGAAATCCATTAGTTAAGCCAATGGATGGCCCCACCGTGGCTCGGCTTTCCCAGGAATCCCTGCAGTTTTCCCAGGAAGTTGCGGCCATTCAACATGATGAGATGCCATGAAGCTGCACAACTGGGCCCTGTGTTACATTGCCATCGTTACGCGCTCAGTGATCCTGGCCCACCCATTGGACACCAAGTGAGAGGCAACAGCGTTGACCAACCAACGTCTGGCTACTGAAGTGCCGTGCCAGCTGTGCTAGGCCTTTCTGGCTTCACTGCCAGAGATGTGTTTCTTTCCGAAATCAGGTGAAACCATGCTGGCTGATTTCAGATGATGTTGATTGAGTTTATTGATGTTTATTGTTTTCATGTGCCTTGTTTCTTCTTTTGAGTCATTGTTTTCATTTGCCTTTAATGCTGTCTGTGTCTGCGCGCCAACAAGTACATTGCGGGTGTGTCTAGGTTCAATCTTTGGAAACACTTGAAGAAAGTCTGTGCACAGCCAGATTTGTGTTGGCGGTTCACCGTTAATCATTCAAACCCCATCAGTTAAAGCATAGTAGCTGGCGATTTACCATGAAATATGGGGTTCAATTCTTAGCGAGTGGATCTCCCAGTCATGTTTATGTAAAAAACATGGCTGTCTAGGTAGTTTCCTAAAGTGAACGCTGCTGATTAACTTGGCATTTACTTGGCACGTTCGGTTCATCTTCGACCCAGCTCCCAAAGGCTAAGCGATGTTTGATCTTGTTATTCATTGAACTATCGACAGATTAGATCAGAGAAAATCTTACAAAAAATCGCCATTCCCTGGAAGCTTGACCGCAACTTCGGCTTTTTTGATGCCTCCCCAGCATGACCTGAAAAGAAAGGTTGCCAAACCCACTGTTGATAGTTAGAGGTATCAAATCATCCGCTGCAATCATTGTTTGCTCGGAAACAACCCACTGATAGAGATTCTTCCTAGCTAGATCTGGCTTGGTGTTGTCAAGCCACATTTCTACTGCCATTTCCATCACTCAGGGATGTCCACCAATAGTGTATCCCCCAAAAGAAGAACTGGTGTACAATTGCTTTAAAACATTTTAAAACAAGAAACACCATTGGGGATGGTTGTGGGTACCAACATTTATGGACATCTCTGCTTAGCAAACGATAAAGCTCCTCGTTTCAACGGAAATCAATTGCGCATGAAAAACCGCCGAGCACGAAACTTGTTGGGCCACAGACCCTTCGCGGCTGCCTTTTCTGTCCGTGGACGCCACTCCATCCGCCGTTCTGCTTTCCGTCGCAGGACTTCTCTCAGCGCTAGCTGAAGGTCCGGTGAGGACAAATAAATGGCTTGGCTCAGGTTTTCATGCCGTTGTGATGGGGTGCTTGTGATGTTCTGATTGGCTCCCACTGTCGTACTGTGAAGGTTGATCTGTGCCATGGTTCTGTCCCTGGTCACCGAAAATCAGGGTGAAAATCTGGGGATGCATTGCTCGTTGATGCATTGATGTACGCCAAAAACTAATGTTTTCACTGGCCATAGCTGGGGGATGGGGTCCTGGGACCCATCGTTGATGGACTGGTCAAAAGCCTCAGAGCTCTCCACACCTTCGCGAATGGTGATGGAAAATCACAATGTTCAATCATGGTCTTACTGATGTCATGGCTCCTATTCGTGGCTAACAATCAGTGGTTAGTTCGTCTGGATAGTGATGAATGTGATTGCTTTTGGTTAGTGTAGGTCCAGTGAACTCGGAAGATCACCAACTGACAATCGCTGCTGATTTACAATCAATTCTTGGGGTAGCTTCACAACCGGATCTACGAGAGAACTCGGATTGTCCACTTGCCAGAGGCTGCCGTACCCATGGTACCATTTCGCTCCCATAGCTTTGCCAGCGTGATGTCCCCGTGGTCATAGGACCACCTGTTTGACCTGTTTACCTGTGAGATTTGTCAACCACCCGAAGCTTTCGAGGAAACAGCGGCTATGCTTAGACATCCCAAGTTAGTGATCAATAACTTTGGTCGGCTATAGGCCACTGATCCACATGTATCCCAGTCATATCCCAACCTTCCTTTGAGGACTGCCTGATCCTAGCCACACCACGAGACCCCGCAAGCAAACTCCTCCACCAAGTTGGGAAGGGCAAATCGACACCCAAGTCATAAAGCAGATTGATTTATCAGATGTCTTCGCCAGGTAGCTTTATCAAGATCAACTGCCAGGTAGCTATATCAAGATCAACTGTTATATACCATATTGCTGCTTATTGCTATCCCCGAGACAAGTGGTTGGCCATCATCGTCAACCAATATCATCATCGCAGGATCAGTAGCAGCCAGATCGAAGCTCCTCTCAAATGTTTGTTGTTTTTTTTCCGGAACTTGTGCTCGTGCACGTGTCAACACCACCGAACTTTGAAAGATGGTGCTACCTGGAGTAAGTTACGTTTGTAATTCATGTTTATCCTTGTGCGATCTTGTGTGTGTGTGTCAAAAAATGGTTCTTCATGATTGAGAGAGAGAAAGTGGTTTGATGATACTCCATTTAAAATTCAAAAAGTAAGAGTTCATTAATTCATAGCATTTCATAGCCATAGCTAATGTTATAGTTCATCAATCAAGACTAAGAACAGCATAGAACAGCCACAAATTCATGGCCATTTTCACAGTGAAGTCCGTGATTCACCAGGGGATTTGCTGAACATTAAGCCACTAGTGACCCTGAGACTTCCGTGTTCGCAGACCATCCGGTTTCAGGGTGAGCCACTTTGCAACTGATGAAAGGATTGTTTTCATGCTATTGATTACATGATCGCTTAATCAATCATGATTCGGCAGTGGGTCAAAACCCTGTACCCCTGGTTCCCCTATCATTAACCAGGCTGTTTTCCCTATAGGTTGTTGGTTGTTATCCACCATGACATTGGTTGGTTAACTGCTTGACCCAGCTCGCCATTCATGAAAAAAACGATCTGTTTTACGATGATCAGTCGGCTGTCTTCATATCACGACCTTCCCCCGTGACTAATCCTGAGCTGCGCGAACGATTCCCCAATGCGGACAGTGCTCACTCCCACGGCTGGGAGTCCCGGCTCGGTGATCAGCACTGAAAGGCCTCGGGGTCCCAAGGCGAGCCGGGCAATGGTGAGAGGGCACCAGCAAGGCCACAGTCACATGAGGATGGCAAGCGGGATCAGGATGAGGATGCTAGTGGTTTATGGATGTTTATGGTGAATAATACGTAAGGATAAACCATGTTTGTGGTTTATGGTGAATAATACGTAAAACTCCGTAAAACCATATTTGTAACGATCAAGGTGTAGTCAATGGCGGATATCTAAGGTCATCCCATGGTGTATCGTTTCTAATTTATGAGTTAATGAAGGCTGGTTGTTACTTGTTGATACTGATGAACCCGCGAATTTGAGTTGGAAATCACAACAGCGGTTCAATTCACGGTAAGGTCCGGCAAGGTCCCTAGATGGTTTATTGGTAAATGAATCTCACATTACTCGAGGCATCATATCCCATGATGAAGCCGAATAGCTGAAGCTGAACAACTTTTTGGTTCAAAATTTGCACCTCTTGACCGCTTCATGCTGTTTGAGGCATGTGGGTGTAACCACAAGCGTTGGTACCCCATGGTGCGATCATTTAAAATGTTGGCAAATCAACCCAACTTGTACCTATAGATGTCAAATCAACCCAACTTGTACCTATAGATGTCAGATCTACATCATATCGTAGACAGAAGTAGTTTGTACTGTGAGTTCATCTGCTAGCAGCTTCACCAACCGTGAAATAATTGGTTTTGTGAATCATCCCCTAAGATCAATCATGAACCCCTTATACTCTCTTTTTTAAAAGTGAATTTGGTGGTTGCTGGAAGTAGGGGTACCCCAATATCATCCAATGTTGATCATTTGTAGTAATAAACCACCCATTGTAGCTGGTCTATCCTCATCCCCTTGTCAATAACCATTGTAAAACATTGTTAACGATTGTTGACCACTGTTAACCATCAATCAACCATCCTTTGTTGGGGTTCCGCATTGTAAGAATGAAACCACCCTATAGTTGGTGTATCCCCTCTTGTTGTTGAATGTTATCCCCTGTAGTTCAGCATTATGAAGGGTTGCAGACCCCCCAAATGTATAAATTGTCTGATAGATTTCGACCAAAACCCCAAATCATCCAATGTCAACCATGTGTAGTAATAACCCCACCATTTCGGGTGTCCCCTATTTCGAGAAACATCCATCTTCTGCAAGACTTCGACCAAAGCCTTGCCGCTGCTGGGGTGACCCACGTGGTTTGCTGCCAGCACCCACTGCCACGTTTTCGATCTTTCGGACCTGGGCCAACCAGGTAAAATGCAACCCCAATCCTTGGGACAACGGATGACGCAGCCATGATGCCGCTTATAATGGTCCAATCAGGAATCATATCCAACAATTAATAGGGGATATACCAACTACATATGTGGGTATGGGGAACATGGCGGTTTCTCAAAATAGGGGAGCCTCCAAGTCATCCTTCATCTTAACCATTTGTAGTAATAAACCAACCATTTCTAGGGCTTCCCTTTGAAAAATCCCCCCCGTATGAGCTTTGAAGCACAGTTTTCAGCCACAAGTTGCATGGCCTCAGCGTGGCTAGTGGAATCTCGTGGGAGGTTTGTCTCCTCCAGGGGCACAACAGCTGCACCATGTGCAACGGGAAATCAGCAGAGTAGTGGGGCAGCAGCCGCAGTTGACCGTCAGTCATACCATCAGACCTAGAAACAGCCTGGTTCTTGTTGCCAATGATTGTCCTTCATTCACAACAGCTGAAATGATTCAAGTTATATCTAATTAGATTCTAATGAAAGTACCATTGTTAGAACTACAACAACTGAAAGTACAATTACAGCTACAACTGCTTCCATGATGACAAGCCAGCGACCACACAACAAAACAACCACAACAGCAGCTCGGTGAACTGCTTGCCCCCTCTTGGGCTTCCACCACCAACATCGAGGCGGGGTCCAGAACCTGGAAACTCAAAAACGACCAAAGCTTGGCATGACACCGTGAGCGTAGTGGTCGTTGCTCATATACTGCGGCAGCATCTGGTAATGTCATCATAAAATCTAGAGTAATATATGGAAGACAGCAGCAGACAATTTCTCAACAGCACATGGATGTACTGATGTATTGTTTGTTGAGAAGCTAGCACAAAGCATCCACAGATCCTTGTCATGCATTCCTTCCAGTCACAGTTTATCTGACAGGGATGTGCTGAAGGGAGCAGGTAGCCTTGGGAAGCAACTGGAATGGTGAGCCCGGAAGTCCAGCTGGGGACATGACTGCTAGCCGCAAGAACTGGCTTAGAACCCCTGGTTCTGCATGGTTTACCATGATTCACCATGACTTGATAGCCACCAACTGGCAATGCACATCCCAGCATGATTCTTATCTCAGTGAGGGCCTTAGCACACCTTCAGAACGAAGCCAGCTTGTGACATCTTGTGATACTGCTGGCCGCAACTGGTGGTTTCTCATCATAGGGAAGCCAAAAAGGTTGTTGGTTTAGGACTGTAAATGGTTTTTTAACTGGATGATTTGGGAGGGTCCCCTATTTTGAGAAACACCTAACTGATGATTACAATGATGTGATTCCAAACATCGAGTACCTCTTCACCTCAGGAGAAACTGGGCATTTAGTATGCAGACCAACACCACATGGCTGTGGGTCAAAACCCTCTACCCCTGGCGTACCATCCTTAATTAACCACTACCATGCGTCTCGCGCAGGTGCCCGGCAAGGGTACGCAAAGGAGTTTGGCTCATATGAACCATTGTCTGGCAGCATCTGCCAGCATAAGCTGCTTTTGGTGGTCCGTGCGAAACTGCTAATCCAAACTGCTGCTCTTAGAATGGATGAGGTCAGTTGTATTCCCTAGTGTTGGCATCCCCCTTAAAAGTGATGGTTGATGTTGACCATACCCAACTCGCCAAAGAAGAGTTCCCCTGGGAAAGTCCTCCCCTGGTATCTCAGCCCTGCTCTGAACAGCTAACTGCCAGCACCTGGCCAAAGACCACGTGCTTGTTGTCCAACCAGTCGCACTTGTTCGCAGTGATGAAGAACTGGCGACCCCAGGAACGCGCATGCAAGTGGCCTTGTCCGCCTCGCATGGATCCTAGGGGTACAAATCCGCATCCCTAGAGGCGATCAGCTGCGTAGTTTCTTCCGTGTTGGTGAATGCCAGTGCCTCACATCTACTATGGCTACCATTTGGTGAATTTCTTGGTAGCTTCAACTGGCTCCCCCTTCAAAGGCTCCTGGCCTCGCTTCCTCCCAACCACCAGCCAGATAGGATGGATGTTCCACGTTGTTCGAGAGAAATATTCATAAACCAACCATAAGTGGTGGTAGAAATCAACCGCTATTTGTGGTAAGCAAGCTATTACCAGGGGGTTGTTGGCATTCCATTGATTAGTTGCCAGTTGTTCAGATGCCTTTGTTGGTACCAGGATCAATCATTAGGAGTTTATAAACCACAACATACAAACCGGTTGTAACTCCCCGAAATGTGCTTGCGAAGCCAACGTCCCAAGGTACGGGTGAAAGGGCAAATCAGCTTGAAGGCACCAATCAGTAACCATGCCAACAATGATCATCAATGTTAACCCCAGATTAACAAACCCCTGGTTGATTAATAAGGAGTATCTATCCCCCAAAAGCCTTGGTTTCCCACAAAAATGAGACCCCCCCAATGATAAACCTATGGTTTATTCTTAATCCGCTAATCAACATTTAGCAAACTCTATCGGCCTTTATGAAGCATTGTTATGGCATATTGAAAACACCATCAGCTCACCAGTAACCTCAGCAAGGTTAAGCATCATTAGCCAGCAACCACTATCCATCATCATTTCCCATTCATCATACTAATCTTGATCAACCTTTAACCAGTATTCATATTAACGATCATCATTAACTACCTGCTAATCAATCATCATCGCATAATTCTATTAACCATGTTCATCAACCACCAGCAGAACCAATCACTACCAACCAATCATCAATAAACCTATCATTCTTAACAATATGAACCAAAATTAAGCATATTTCAACCTATTTCAACCAATACTGACCAACATATATGGCTGTGGGTCAAAACCCCGTACCCCTGGTTCCCCCATCATTACCCATTGTTTTCCTTATGATTGTTGGTGAGTATCCCTAGAAAATTGCTTGGTTAATATTGACCCATAGCCATATCATCAATATTAATCACCCATTTTTAACCCCCAACTCCTTAACCATTCACCACTCACCACCTCCCACCAGATGCAACCGCCGTCCTGGCACCCGTTGGAGTTGGCACCGCTGTTGGCCATGGACAGCAGCCCAGGCTTGTCGTGCCTGGGCTGACAAATCCGCAGGAGGGTATGGTTGGTTAAGATTGATTTACAGGGATTTATATGAATTTGTAAGGGACTTACAAGGATTTACGAAGGATTTATAAGAGATTTATCAGGATTCTCAAAGGATTTATGAGGATTCATAGGGACTAATGAAGGATTTGTAGGGATTTCTAAGGGATCGATAGGGATTTATGAAGGATTTATAGGGATTTATAGAGATTGTTTACTGGTTAGGAACAGGGGATAACTCCAACAACAAACTCGTGGTCAAATACTGACTAATGATGGTCACATAATGGTTAAAATAGGGAAATCACCAACAACAGTGGATAACCAACAACTACATGGCTGAGAACAGCGGATAACTCCAACAACAAACTCATGGTTAAACAACTACCCTTTGGAGGTTTCTTGAAATTTGGGAACCCAAAGTTATGGTTGGTTTAGTATTGTTTAGATGGTTAATAAGCTGGCTAATTTTGGGGGGTCCTCTATTTGAGACATACCCACAGGTCAATAATGATACCATTGGTCCATTGGGTAGTAAATAAGGAAAATGATTATGGTTTCATGATTGAAATTGGGGTACTCCTAAAAGCATCCATTGATCGTCTGAAGCGAACTATTTGGGGATGATTTGGGGGTCAACACCCATTTATTTTGATATGGGGGGTTAGGTCTCCGTTGGTTCAAAAACATCACAATATTTGATATTTAGTGAATCACAAGCTATGTACGGTCATTCGGGTGGTTGTTATTGATACGGACCTATCATTATAAAATGTATAAAGATATATAAATAAATATATATATATAAATATATATACAAAGCATATCAAAGCATTGCAAGGCTAGGTGCGCATTCCGAATCCTGAGGCTACTCATGTTTGGACATGATCATTTTGTGCTTGGCGGTGGCCACTGTTTATGTATAGCCGAAGATTTCTGTGCCTCCCTCTCAGGAAACCTGTGTCTCTCCAAAAGAAACACTTCCACAAAAACTATGGCACATCATTGTTTCCTGAAGCAAACCACCACACTAGAAAAAATCTGAAGGTACCATCCATGGTACGCTGTGAATGCTTGGCCGAGCAGGTAGATGAGATGTGTATAAACTATGAACATCTATACATGTATATAATATAGATGTTTGAGGAGGTCCTCCAATTGAAAGCATTCCAAACACAAGGGAAACTGGCACAGCACTTAAAGGAACCTGCCCACAGATTTGCGTCCGTGGTGGATCCCTGAGCCCCGTTCTTCAGAATGAAGTTCTCATCGGGGAAGCGCTCGCCAAAGATACTCAGACTACCTCGCAGGAGGTGCCCACCCTTCCCAACCACAGCTACTTGGATGCGCATCCCCAAGGCCGACCATGGAGAACTAAGGCTTCCAACCCCAAGTATCACGGTGGTTCCATTTATATGCGCAGCTTCGCATCCAAGTAGCTCCTGTGAAATCAACCGCTGGCTGTACCAAACTCACAAATGGCTTCATCACTAAATGGTGGTGCTTGACCTGTGGACTGGCGCGAAACTGACGATGTTGGGGCAGTTTGGGGGCAAGAGCTGCAACACTGCAGCAACTGATATCGACACCGCGGTTTTCCTGGGTAGAAATGCCGCACAACAACAGCGGCTACTTGCCATACTCTACGCCATGAAGCCTTGATGGGAGCGCCCCCAAAATCGAGGCTGGTTCCCCTCCGAAATGATGAGATTCTGAAGTTCGAGTCCCTCATCCGAAAGAAAACACGTGCTGCAGAATGCTTTCACCGGCTACAGCTTCTGGGGTTCAGGGCTTTAAACTTGAGGATACTCTAAATATTGATCAAATAAAATGCGGAATAGGCAACTGGGTAGAACATATGGGGCAAATCATTATCATCATGAACCAGTATACATCAAACACAAACGCCATTGTGGACTATGGGTCATTGTGAGGTATATCATGAGACAGTGACATAATGCTGCTGGTCTATGATCAAGGCTTGCTAATGGGAAATGTGTCTGTGTGTGTGTGTGTCTCACTGAGATTCCAAAAGCCCCCGGGCCCCAGACCCGCTGTCTTCCGACAACCTCTCTGCATCAGCAACTTCATCATCATCATCATCATCATCATCATCATCATCATCATCACGATCGTCATCGACATCAATCACGCTCATCACGAAGTGGAAGTGTCAAATCATGGGTGGAGATGATCATTTTGAGAAGGATAGCCCCCGCAACCATCCGCAACGTAATTATGCACATACCAACCACCTGCAAACCTCCATGTGAAAGCTCAGGTCTTGAGGATCGGTCAACATACCCCAGGCGCAAGCGGACTCCGAGTGCTCCCCGTCCCAGCCACAGCGGGCCTGTGCCGTCACCTTTGACAAAGTCGCCGCCCTGGATCATGAAATCCTGAAGCAAAATGCTGACGCAGTCAAAGCTATACCGAGGTACACATTCAGTTTTACAAACAACTAACAACATCTAACAACCAACAAATAACACAGAAGAAGAATAACAACAACAACAACAACAACAACAACAACAACAACAACAACAACAACAACAACAACAACAACAACAACAACAACAACAACATCTACTGCTACTACTGCAACTTCTACTGCTACTGCTACTGCAACTTCTACTGCTACTGCTACTGCAACTTCTACTGCTACTGCTGCTACAACTTCTACTGCTACTGCTACTGCAACTTCTACTGCTACTGCTGCTGCAACTTCTACTGCTACTGCTGCTGCAACTTCTACTGCTACTTCTACTGCTGCTGCTACGGCTGCCCGCCTGCTACGGCTACGGCTACGGCTACTACGACGACGAGGACGATGACGACGCTGACGCTGACGACGCCTAGTTAATGCCGCAATGCTTGATAACTACTACAGTAATTACTAGTGTTGATGATGTTTGATGAGTGAGCTGACTCATGACTGACAATGCCGAAGTATTGGTTGTACAATACCACGAGCAACAGTCATTACCAGAACAACGACCACAACAACGACCACAACAACGACAACAACAACAACAACAACAACGGTCATTGTTGAACCGCCATTGAACAATTATTAAGCCATCATAAAACATCAAACATCATTGAGCATCAACCATGGTGAATCCATTCAGCCCCGGTTTCTCTTCGATGGTTTTTCCATGGCTTCAGTCCGCACGCTCCACCGCGTCCTTGATGATCCGATGATAGGTGCAGTTCTTGTAGCCGATGGGAACCTGGAAACAGGGACCAAGCGGAACCAGAATTGATGAACCATTGTAACAATGTTACTGATTCATCAACTGTTGTTCATAGTAAACAATGATAACAATGTTGATGTTCAATGAACAAGTGGATGAACAATGTTACTGTTGTCAATTGTCTATTGCTGAATCACATGCTCTTGTAACTTGATTTACAACATGTTACAATAGGCTACAGTACTCTACAATAATAGTTTACAATAGTTTACAATGGGGGTTACAATGGAGTTTTTGAATAGCTTATCATTGATGAACCATTCTTATTATAAAACTATTGTAAACACTGCTGCAAAGAACAAATGAAGCAGAATTGTAGTTGATGAACCGTATTGAAGTTCGTTGGACATTAACCATAGCTGTTTGTTATCAACCGTTCTTCTTACTATATTGGCTACAGGACTATAATGATTAATCTGTTACACGATGGCCATTTATAAGCAACTATTTGTACTTGATGAACCATTGTGAGTATAATTGAGTTTTAAACAATAGCTTTTGCACCAATAACAGTTGATGAACTAGCAGAGGAAACGTATAGTTGTTGATCATTCGCCATTCTAGTTCTCCACAAAATAGTAAATAGCAATGTAAAAGCATTGACGAGTGTTAACAAGAAAAAGTCGTGGACAATAAGAGTTGTTGAATAACAGTAAGAATTCCTTAATAAGAAGGCTCGTTGCTGATTAACAACCAGCAACAACTATCGTTCCAGAAACTCTGGAATCTGCCAGAATCTGAAGACTTCTGTGCCACGCCGTGGGCGCATCTGTGTCCACAAGGAGGGAAACGAAATTCTTCACCCTTTCCACTAGATTAGAATAGAAAATTGTATAACTGTAGCGTTACCTTTGAAGCATTCCTGGCTGATTCCGTGTGAAACCGACCTATTCTGAACAATGACTGGCTTATCAAAAAATCACAACCAAATTGTGGGTTTAGTAGGGAAACCCCATATTTTGGGGGGAATAGCAGGATACCATCCTTGAAAAACCTCCAAAACCAACCAACCAACCGACCAACCAACCAACCAGTTATAGATGCTATATCCCTACTATTGTTGCTTATTAAGGCTTATTAACCAACCAACCAACCCACCCACCAACCAACCAACCAACCAACCCATCCACCGTTTCACTCCACGGTTTCGCCTTGTTCAACTTGAACTCTCCGGTGCAAAGCTGCCGGAAGTTCTCCGCAGTCTTGGGCACCTGGGGAGACCCACGGGAAGATCCCCAGGGGAAGAAGGGTGGCATGGTGGTTGATGTACAAGAACCAACCATGGTTAAATGCTGGTTAATAATGCTGGTTAATAATGGTTAGTAATGGTTGATAAGAGCCAAGGTGGTGAATACTGGTTGAATCAGATGGTGGCATGGTTAATGGTGGTTCATCATAGTTGAATGAGAATTTTAACAGCAGAATAGTTCATCATGATGGATAATCATGGCCCTTAAGAGTGAACAAGACTAGTAACAGCAGCAAGCACCGCAACCAACACCCGCATCTGCCGTCCCCAAGAGCCGCACCACGTCTCGGAAGAGTTCCATCTTGATGCGGCCGACCGGATGGCCTGCATTGTTTTCATCCGGTGCTACGAGTAGTCAGCCACTGGGGCACTCCAAAGAATACTTAGAGATGGCAACGGGTATCAATGCTTAATAATCATGATAATTTCTAGCAATGAATGGCCAGTCATTTGAGACTGGAGAAATAATGGTTCAGAAATCAGAATGGTCGATGATGCTTACTGATGGTTCTCAGTGGCTAACAAAGGTTGCTAGTAGTAGCTACTGGCTAGTCATGGTGAATAATGAATAGCCATGGCTAGTCAATTTTTGGGGGAATGATGATGATCACCTACAAATCTGGCATTTGACTAAAACCATCCCGCTCCCGAGCCGAGTCGACTCGACTTGAACAACAGCATGGTGGATGGTGACACCAGGGTTCTTTCCCTGCCTCGTTGCGAAATTGTACAACAACATGTACATACGCAACTGGTGCTTCTCAAACCAGACATGATGACTGCCACCCCCATGGGCTCCATGGTTACTACTTGAGGATTCCCAGAAGAGCAGAGGAGAAGTTGCAGGAAACCGATGCCGAATTGGTGGTTGGGTGGTGGTAGAATTGATTGATTGCAGGAAGCCGAATCAGGTTACCTCTAAGATGGCCTTACCAAACAAGGAAATGCTATTCCTAAGTGTTAAATGGCTTATAAGCCAAGTTGTTACTAGGGGCCCCACCTTGTATTCCTATCGATCAATTTGCTTTGAGTTGCCGATGGAGTCCATTTCTCCGTGACTTCGACAAGAGTCAACCTCGCCAAGTGTGTGCCTCCGATGGAAATATCGAAGAAGACCACCGGATTGTCAATATGCCTCCAGAGCATGGCTTGTAGCGGAGGGCTCACAGAAAACGTCACATCAAATATACTACACCAAAACCGAAAAGCATTAAATCAACATCGTTGGTTGTTCAAAGGAGAACCCAGTGCCACGGCTGTCACTACCCACCTCGTGCCAACCACAGAACTCGTGGCAATGCGTCATGCAAACTTCGTCTGACATGATTGTATAGGATGTGCTACCAAACTTGTAGAGATTACATCTCTTGTCAATCTGAAGTTGCTTCACATTCGAAACCGCCAGCAACATCAAACAAACACCATGGGTTAAACCACAGATGCCAAATTGATTTTGTTGGGGACCAGCCTAGTAAAGTTTATTCACTATCGTTACCTTGCTTTAAGCCTCAGATTCAGTGGGAAAAGCCTCCGAGCCATCAATTCTGGACGTTCACCAGGAGTTTTGTCCAGTTGCATGGCCCCCAAAACGGGTGGTTTCACCTATCAATAGTGGCTATGATTGGATGGTTCGTAGGTACCAGCATCTACCTATAAGCCCACCGGCACAGGACACTTCAGCTCCAGGATGCAAAACTTTTTCCATGGTTCATCACATGCTGTGAGCCTGCGCATGGTCATGTGCCACTGGTGAATTGCTTTGATAGTCGCCATGAAAATGACGGCCCAGGCTGGTTATACAATGTTGCTGCGTAATACAGATGTCATCATCACTAAACCAACAGCTAAGATAATTACAGCTGTTGCTACAACATTGCAATCAATCACTACAAAATGTTATAAACCAAAAATTGGTTACCAAAAGTTGCTACTGTGCATAGGTCCAATCACATTTTTTTAAAAAAAAATAGAAGTTTTTTTACATACCTAAAAAAAGACACATCTAAAAAGACATACCTAAACAGAAAACATATCTTTGAAAAAAAACATAGTTGCCTAGAGCCTAGAGCAGTCAATCAGATGTTTCTCAAATCTCAGGTCCAATAACTACATCTAAAAAAACAGAGTAGAAGCTTGTTTTACATACCTAAACAAAACAACACATCTAAAAAAACATACATAAACGAAAAAAACATATCTTCAAAAAAACCATAGTTGCCTAAAGCAGTCAACCATAGTCAAGCCTTACAAAAACAACGGCACCTCTGCGGCCGGTTCTCTGCGACCTGCGCCATGTCGCCTGGCGGAGCCGCTGGGGGGGGCGGGGGGAGCCCCGCCGCGCCCAGGGGAGGATTTTGCGCCAGGTGAGTGTGGTCAATCAGGGTCTTCTGTTGTGGTTTATGGTGGTTTTATGGTGGTTTTATGGTGGTTTTTGATTGTTTTATGGAAGTTGCTGATGGTTTTATGATGATTTTATGATGGGCAAATGGTGGTTCATGATGCTTTTATATGATGGGTGAATGATGGTTTATGGTGGTTTATGATGGTTTTGTATGATGGGTCATAATAGCTGATAGTAACATCATAACCCTACAATAATACAAAAGTGATTCTTCTGCTGCTAGTCATGAGAATGCTTATGCTGGTCATGAGTCACTCTTAATGTTGAGTGATTTTCTCGAACAAGCTGCTAGTCATGAGTCTTGCTGACTCTTAATAGTGTCAAGAGCAAGCGACTGCGAGAATGGAAACATGGTGTCAGGGCAACTTTTGTGTCTGATAGGTGGTGACAAACCTCGTGGATGACGCATTGACAGCGATGATTTGTTCGACCGATACGTGGGATGTCAAAATGGAGGGATTCAAACAATCAATCAATCAAACAATCAATCAATCAACCAATCAATCAATCAATCCATCCATCCATCCATCCATCCATCAATCGATCAATCAATCAAACAATCAATCTCTATGTGAAAAGCTTTGTGAGATGTCATAAATCTTGAGACACGACCATGCAGCTGGTGTCCCATCATGAACACCAAATCTGAGTGAGACGATTGATCAATCCATCAATCCATCAATGCGGTGCAACAGGTTCGCTTGGCACACTGAGTGACCTTACAAGGACAAGACCGCAGCGAGTCTATGACTTCATGCTGTGCAGCCGCCAAAGATCACCAGTTCAAACAGACCGCGCTGCCCCCGTCAGATCAACGTGAGCGCTGACCACCAATGTACGAAACACAAGCGTGACTGTACCTTTGAATTTGAGATATGCGTTCATCTTATCTAGGCACGGATACAGGAAATATGTGTTTAAAATAAGTAAATAAATGAATATATATGTATATATATTTATATTATAAAGAGACAGAGAGAGAGAGAGAGAGAAATATATACATATGATTTTACCTTTATTGAAATACATTGAAAGAGAGAGAGTGAAAGGGATTTACGCCTGCATGCGCTAGTTTTCTTGCGACGTCCGTTCGTTCAGTGCAACGCCAAGATGTTCTCCACGCCGACCAGCAGTACAGTGTGCAGTATGGAACAGGCTTTGTCACCACCCAAGCCGACCATATTAGCCATGGTGAAAATAGATGGTCCCAGAATGGTAAAAAGCAAAGGCAAGTAGAAATCAAGATTCTGATATGGAAATAATGACTACTAGTGTAATGGCAAAGTGTCCTTGATAAGAGTCCACTAGTTTTACCTGCTAGTCAGCCATGATAAAGCACAAATAAAGTCAATCCCTTGGCAAACATATTGTATATATGGAGGTAAATGGTATAAACACTTTGATGAGGTGCAATGCTTCCAAAATGGCTACAGTAACTCTCCAACCTGTCCAGCAAACGATTCAAGTGCTTTAAACACATGGTTCAAGGATTTTGTCAAGTGTCAAGATAACTGATACATACTGATACTATAGTTCCCCCACAGAACATCAATAACTACATCCAGATATAACAAAAAGTGACCGAAAAGTCGGCATCAGAAGCCCACGATCAACGGCGCCGCTGACCTCTCCTGGGACCTCGGGACCTCTCCCCACGCCCCGTGTCTTGAGGCGCAGTTGCAGTGGGAACCAGTGGGAAGAGTGACACGAAAATGACCCAAGTTTGCAGCCTGCGAATATTTACATGGTGGTTTCACAAGCCAGTTTGGGGTACCCCTAAATCGTCTAATGGGTGAGCAGTGGCTGATTCGTGGTTAAGTAATGGTTGACTATTGGTTGATACTGGGGTTTCTAAAGCCATAGGGGTACCCCCAGTTGTCATCCAATAGTAACCATTTATAGCATCAAATTATATCAAATTAACCATTTTTGGGGTCCCCTATTCCGAGAAACGACTATATATGGTACATCAATATCATTCAATATCTCAATCTGAACGATACATCGATTTATCAATGCGTAAATGTCATGTTTTATACATCTAGGCACCATTGTATATGGACAAGTCAGTACGCGTACAAGTTTGTGCATGTATACGGGCATGGGTGTATACAGAATGTTTGTCCAATCACGTTCAGGATAGAATACCTGCTTCGTCCTTGCTTCAAGCTCTTGAGATACTCCACTAGGCGTGTACGGCCGCATGATGGACGTGATTTCTCCATAGATGGAATGATTTTCAGAGCTGATTCGTACCACAACTCCTGTAGCTGGGAAGGGCCATTTGGTAGGGAAGCGTTGGTTGACTCCGATCATCCAAGTGCTGGAAAAAGCCTACAGAACAATGCGCCATTTGGGACAATTGCGTGCATTTGTCTACAAGTAAACCGTTTGCCTACAGCCTTACGATTGTGCACATCGCAACAATCCAGTTCTGATTTCTGATGTCCAGAACAGCACTCGTCCACATTGTAGGGTGCAGTACCTGTCTATCTTTCGATCGGTACAAGGCCCTAAGACAATCTAAGGCAGATATGTGTATATATATTTTTTTTCTTCCCCAGAAGACAGCAGGCCCTAACAGTGGAACTGAGTTGGGTTCTATCCCCATGTCAATAGGAGTTAAGCCCCCCTGCCCACCGGCAGCACAGGGTTTTGAAGCCTTCAGCCAGCCTTTGACATGCATGGGGAGACAGGTGAAACATCGGTGCCGATTGCGGATTGACTGGGCAGCATTTTCCCATGTCACTCCTCGCAGGTACCAGTTCACCAGCTTGACTCAGCCAAGGTTCTGCCAAGGCTATTCCACGAGAAAGTCCAGTAAACAAGGACCAGATCAATCGGTAAGTGAGGTAAGATCTTCAACAGCCCTGATTCAAACCCATCAGTCTACAACCCCAAGTGAAGCAGCTAGCAGAATGCTTGGGAACATTGATTAACAATGGCTTTGCCAAACCATTAGTCTGTCAGGTTTGCGAGAGAAACCGAACCCCGCACGGTGACACTGATGACATCCACCTACCCCAATAGCCGCTGCTTCCACTGCTTCCATGTTCAAAAAGATCCAAGAGTTTCTTGGCTTGGCAAAAACACGGCAAGGATCTCGCAACATGGCTGGTGACTGAAGGAACAGTTGCACCAAAAGATGATGAACTGAGGATCTGCGTGGATGTGGACTGCTGTGGACTGCTGTGGACTGCTGTGGACTGCTGTGGACTGCTGTGGACTGGCACCTGAGGCTACAAAACGCTGACCCTGACGCTGACCGCTGAGAGCGCTCATCGGAACTGCAGGGCGTCCTTGGCTTTCTGAAGGAAGATGGCTTCGTCCTTAGAACAGCACCGTGGCCGGAGAGTCGTAGCCATGACTTGGCGCTGGTGTTCGAAGCTTCCACCCATGTGCACAAATGGCATTCTGGGAGGAATCATTGGTCAACCCTTGGTGCCTCTTATGCTTGGTGGTTCCGGGAAAATTCTCGTATGAAGGATCATCAGAATCACCTACATATCAAGGGTGCGCCACGGCGATGGATTATCTGCAGAGATAGCCAGGCAGGGGAGGGCCGGCCACGAAAGTCGGCCATAGCTCAGCTGGAAAATTCGCCATGGCTGGAAGTTGTTGATCCATTCGCAATGCTTGTTTTGCAAAAGCCCGCGGGGGTAACAACCAATCCTAGCTATTACTACAGTAAGCATAGCCAAGCAGCATCAATGATGAATCAACCAGCACTAAACTTTGATCAATCACAAATCAGCCAGTGTTTACCACAAACGAGCCATCATCAACCATTCATCAAGCATTACCGTACAAATTCATCGTTTCAAATCAGCTATTGCGCATCAGCAAAGATAGGCCAACAATCGGAAAGCATTGATCAGCCCTATCAACCATCAATCAAGCATTCTCAACCATGACTCGCATTTGGTTGGAACACTCCTGGTCTTGGCTCCCCCTTTTAAGGGATACATAGATACCCTAGCTCCCAATAGCTCCCTCCCAACCATCAGATGCACCAAACAAATGAACATCTAACCATCTGGTCGACCTTTTAGTCATTGAGCAATCCCTCCACCAGACAAATGGCTGCGGGTCAAAACCCCGTACCCTTGGTTCCCCATCATGAACCATTGTTTTCCCACTATTATTGTTGGTTATTCTCCCCCATTAGTTGGTTGACTAATATTGAAAAGCAGCATTGAGCATCAATCAGCCAGCATCTAGCCGTTCAGCCAGACCTTTCTGTGGGCCCCGACCACCTCCGGCGGCAGCTCGATCGCCTGCCGCTGAAGTCACCATGGGAACTCGTGCGCCTCGTTGGTTTGTAATCCTATGAAAACACATTATGTGATTGTTGTATCCATTTAGAATCACTCATTGATTATCCTATAGCCCTTGATAATCAAATGTTTATTTTTGGGGGCTGGACTTCTCGGTTGATTGTTAAATCAACCCAGTCGACCATCTGAAAAAGCCACAAATACAACGGCACCAACTGGTGGTAGTATCTCATCATGGTGAACCCACCATCATCATCATCATCATCATCATCATCATCATCATCATCAATCACTTGTTGCCCCTAGTGTTGATTGGTTCATATTGGGTATATGGCAGTGGGTCAGAAAACCCTTAGTCCCCCTGGTTCCCCTATCATTACCCATGGTTTTCCCACTACTCTTGTTGCTTCTTATCCCCCATTCTTGGTTGGTTCACATTGACCCAGCTCGCCATACAAAGTTAGTATATCCCCTACTATTGTTGGTGATTATCCCCTATTATTAACCATTAACCAACTAGTTGGTCCACCTATTGTCATCAACATCCGACCACAACCATCAGCCAGGACCACCGAGTGTCGTGTCCTCCTTGCAAGAACGCGCCCAGGCGCGGGGCACAGCGAACTAACCAGGATGCTCACAGCGAACCAACGATCTGGCTCATGGTAGAACCATTTTTTTAGAAAATCTCCGGTGTTTGATGGTAAATTACTATGAGCAATATGGTACTATAATTTACTTATTTAAATCTCCAGCAATTGATGGAAAACCACTATACATGAGTAACCACAGATGATCCATGCTGGTATGATCATGTTGAACCATTATTAACCACACATATCAACCATCATATTCATCATCTATTACTACCCGCCAGGGCCGATTCATGAAAATAACCACCAGAGCTCATTAACCATAGATTGTCAGCCACATCATAGATTACCACCATAGACGATCGTTCTTAACCATGGGCTATCAACCATAAATGATCATCATCCATATGATTATTAACCATCGAATTCTGATGATTCTGAATCAACATCATTATTGTGAACATAGATTATCAACATCATAGATGATCAACATCATAGATCATCAACATCATAGATGATCAACACCAAATTAACCATGGACTAACCATAGATTAACCATGGATCCTTGTGACACGGCGCCACGGCGCCACGGCGGCGACCTCCACATCATCCTTCTGCTTCTGCGAGTTGGCCAAGGCCAAGAGCGCTTTGCGCGCCTGGTCGTCCCAGTGGCGGCGGAGTGGTGAACGGATCAGAAGCCGATGTTCGGGCGCAAAAAACTGAGGAACTAATGATGAAGTGATAATGAATGATTAGGTATTGATTCAGAAATGACTAAGTGATGATGAAGGATTACATAATGATTAATGATTCAGTAATGATGAAGTGATGATGAATGATTACATAATGAGTAATGACTAAGTATCTATTCGGTAATGATTCAGTTTTGGATTCAGTCATGATTAAGTATTGATTCACTATAAGCAGTTGACGAATGATTCTTGGATCTATAAAGTGGTTGGCTAGTGGTTCTTAGTGGTTAAGTAGTGATGAAAGAGTGATGGATCTACTATGGTGAACTAACGATTAACTACTGATTAACTGTTGGTTAACTGTTTGTGGTTCACTAATGATTAGTGACTTACTAGTGGCTTGTAACCATTTATGTTTGTAATATGCTAACAGGGTAGAGCTTACATGCTAACGCGATGCCTAGATATGTTCTTATTAGTGGTGATGAGCACCCGTGTCAAAAACACCATTGATCCAAGATGTTCAACGCCAGGCGGAAAGCCCTTCCTACTTTGCCTTCCAATCGAAACATCGACGCTGGGTGAAACCCTGAGTCTACTTGCACACTTATGTACAACCGACCACTCGAAAAGAGTAGTACTTTGGCTGCCTTCCCTTGCTCACACGAGTCGGACTCTGAAGCCTTCAAAGTCAAGAGCAATCTTGGGTAGCTGATCAGCATCTGGAAACCGGTGGTGTTGGCACGCCAGCGCATGTGTTCAGTGCTTTGTTGCCACCTTCTGAACAACCCAAACACAAGCTGGAGCACCAGGAGCCAATGAGGCATTCCACCTTGCAGTGATCAAATCCATACTGCCCTTGACCTGCAAGGCATGATGCGCAGCCAGATGTAATTCCAGTCTGCTGCGCGATGCAGCTGGTCATTTTGCTCTTACTGAATCCGGTCCAAAGGCTGTAGGCAGATTTCCCGCAGTTTGCAACGATCTTTGGGAAGGTGCCGTCAGTATTTCCACCTCCGAACTTGTTCATGAGGGTCTCATCAGCTGCAGAACAGCTGATCACCGTTGTGTTGCTCTTGCTAAGCTTTGACTCCTTGGACTCCAAACTACTTTGGCCCTGGGACTCCTCAAGCTTCTCTTTCTGTGCCTTCAACTGATGAAGCTCCAGACTGCAAGTCTCGTCATCTGGGAGCTGCTCTGCAATGCACACGGCCAGCAAACAAAGACGCCACGGAACCTGCAGCGGCGGAGGGGTTCGTCACAAAAGTGTTGACTTAGAAAACGCAGCTAGCTGCTAGATGTGGGCACAGGGACGATCTTCATCCAAACAAGGGCTGGATTGTCAAGTTCTTAAGAATCAGGGTCTTCCAAATGATTGAGAAGGACACGGCCACAAGAACAACTCTTCATTGAAGCTCTCAAATTCCAATGTCGAAGCTATACAAAAGATGTACCTCCTATCTCCTAATCTCTTCTTGCTGCGGTAAATCATGTCAGACTTGGATCCCTTGCAGCAAGTCCCCTGTCTCCCTAGTCTCGGGCTGGATCGATTGTCTGTTTGGTCTGGGGTATCCCTATGGCTTCCCTGGACACAATCCATGAGCGCTTCTGAGATCCCATCCATGACCGTCAACGGTACACGCGGCCATGCGCTTGAGACAGTGGCTGCGGCAAGGGCCGGCATGCTGAACTGTCGCCAAGCCCCGAAACACCTCAAAAACACCTGCCTGCACCCCTGGCTTGCTGGGAGACTGATCTTGATTTTGGGCCCCCTGAGATATGGTGCAGTCAAGCCATGTGAGGACCAATTTCAGGGATTGATTGCTCAATACCAAACAATTGAAATCCTGTGACAGCTATACCACGCGGCCTTCACTCAGCCACGAAATGTGCGTGACACCAAGTGAAATCAGGCGTCGCAAACGTGCAGCATTGCATTGACTCGGTTATTCATGGTTTTTTGTTTGAACACCAAACCTGGAAATTCATCATGGGTTGCCCTCTGATGATCATTGCTTCATCAAGCAAGCGATTGGCTAATTATGTTGATAACCCCGTTGCGGCGCTGTTGTTTAATGATCCACCCAACAAGATTTCAAGGGCGCCGGTCATCAACGACGGGGTCTAATTGCCAGAATGATTACCAGCAATAATTGCCAGAACGAAAAACTCCAAATCAAATTGCAACCAAGTTGGTGTTATTAACCAGCCAGTATCAATCATTCCTAACCACTATTAGCCATTATTAACCAACTATTTGATCATCAGCAAATAAGTGGTATTCTTAACAAACCATTGTTCGCCACACCCAACGTTTCTTAAAAACTATTTGGTCATCAGTCAATATTCAGTCAATAGTGGTTATTAACCCATTATCAACAATATAGACCATTATCAAGCCATTATCAACGACCATTATTAAGCATTATCATAACCAACCAAAGTTGTTGATCTAGATTAACCATTAATATTCACCAATCTTTTTAATCATCATTAACCACTATTAATCAATCATTATTGAACCATTAATGGTTATGGTTATAACCGAAATTGTGGTTTCTCAAACTAGGGGTACTCCAAAAATGGTTAGTTTATTACTACAAATGACTAATATTGGATGATTTGGGGGTACCCCTATTTTGAGAAACCACCAAATTGTTATTCGAACCGAAACAAGTTGCACAACTGAACCACTTCGACCACAACTGGTCACGATTCGTCTGCCTCGCATAGCGGGCCTGCCTGGGACTCGCTAATGACGCCCATTTGCATCAGATCCGCCAGGTTGAAGACGGCCTTGATCTCAGCGTCCTCCCGTTGAGGATCCAGCGATTCGAATCCCTGAAATCTGGCGATTGAGATCAATGTCAATCATGGTTCACTAGCTGGTGGAGGGTTAGGGAATGACAATCAACAATAGCAGGGATATATCAACGAACCATCAATTTTATAGGTATATCCGAGGGATATCACCTGCTATTCTTGATATATATGGAATTTATGGGGGATAATCACCGACAATTCCAGGGAATCTGATGATCCATGATGGTACACCAGGGTCCTTTCCATCGCTTTGCGCAGCTGCAGAAATCTATTCCGCTGTGATACAAAAGTCAACCACTATTAGGCATATGAACACCCCGACGTCATACCAAGAGCACGCTTATGCATATTATATGTGTTTAATATCTATTTATCTATCTATCTATCTATCTATATATATATATATACATCTATATATCATTGGTGTACCTATGAGTATATCCCTACAGTGCAAAAGATAAGAAACAATCAACTGATTGGATCTGCGATGCGCAGTTAAAACTCAGCTAGTAGCAAACAATAGTGAAGTGCGATGGGTGTGGCAATAATGATGAATAATCAAGGATAATAACCAACAATAGTAGATATACCAACTATGTGATCCACATATGGTGCTTTCTCAAGTCATATGGGTACCCCCAAATCACCGAGCTATGAACAATAAACCAACCAGTGTTGGGTCTTTCAACTTGAGAAACACCTATATATCATGCTGGCTTCCCATTATTGTAGATTAAGCATGGTTAGCAATCAGTAGAGATCCACCATGATGGTGGTATAAATAGGACCACTGGCTCACTTAGAGTGGATACAACCAGGCTATAACCAGGACCAGGATGGATCTTGGCTGCCCCCCTATCCTCGAAGTTGCCAGCTTGTGCTCCCTCACGTTCCCGCAGCTGTAATTCCTGACGCGTTTCACAGATGGTGGTTAGGGAGGGTTAATAAGCTGGTTCATGGTTGAACCTGTGCTAAACTATCTGTCAATCTTTAATGTTCTTCTTCATCTTCATCTTCATCATCATTTTCTTGACCATGTTTATCATCTTCATCTCCTTCATCATCTTCATCTTCATCATCTTCATCATCTTCATCATCTTCATCTTCATCTGTATCATTCCGATTTGTGACACCACATGGCTGAATTTTCTGATCAAACCACTGACACTGATGAGACTCTCAGAGACCTCTTAATCATAACTCCAAGTCCCGAGCAGTAAAAGTGCTTGGTAGTTTTTAACCCCTGGGAAAAAGATGAGTCAACCAACAATTTGTTATAAAATATCTACAAAAATAAATGTGAAACCAACAAAAACCATGAGTCAACCAAGAATTTGTTAATATTAGGGAAATAAAAGATATCTAAAACCACCAAGCAAACAACAGAAACGTGTACCCACATCTCAGATGCACTCGAAAGACAACGCTTCAAAGCCGGATTGGAAACTCTGGGGAAACCGATTGGCCAATATCTCCCTGCCTGCTACCCCCTTGCAGTGGTTGGTGACCAGAGTACAACAACCGACCAAAATCTATTTGTAAGTCTAGAATCATTGATCATTGCGGACATTTCAAATTCAGCTGGACTACGATACAAGCTGACGTGTTTCTCTACTGGTCTGGAAACCTTCAAATATCTTCAAATACTAGCCATATGGCTGCACGACAACCCCAAGCAGTCCGATCACCGACTTGCCGTTGAACATCAACCTTTCACTATGTGTCGTAGCTGTATCATACCCCGTTGGCCATCAGTTAAGGCCATTCTTGAGCTGTTCACTCTCCAAGCACTTCTGTGATATCTGTTATTAACCCACCAGGAGATCCATAAATGGCAAAACCCCAAGCGTTCCCAATCTTGTGGGCCATTGCCACAAACGAACACATCTCCACGCAGGTTTGCGCAAAGTTAGATCTCCTAGCAAATGGATCTCCCAAAATAAAGGAAAAAAGATGTATCTCCTAGATCAAGAATGAAAAAACGAGGTCTCCCAAAATAAAGAAAGAAAACATGTATCTCGCAAAAGAAAAACGATTTTCCAAGAAAAAAATGATGCATCTTTCTCCTCCCGATAGAGAAAACTCACACCGAAAGGAAAAAGAAAATTGATCTCCCAGAAACGAAACAAAATGATCTCCCAGAAAGAAGAGTAAACAAATTGATCTTCACAGAAATTTGTAAGAACGCAAAATGGATCAGCAAAAATTTGCTTAGCCCTCAGCCTCAACTGTTTTCACTAATTCAAGGTCTGAAAACCTGGTGCCTTCAACGAAAAGTTGGTGACACAACTCATGGTGAATGATGGTGGGTGTTTCTCAAATCAGTTTGGGGCACCCAAAAAATGGCTGGTTTCTTATAAATGGTTGATAGAAAGCGGTAGCAGCACCACGAACTGTTCGAGTGGCTGGTTGAGTATTCCCGAGCCCGTGGACGGCCCAAAGCAGGTACTTTAATGGTGGATCCATGTGGTTAAGCATGGCTCATGGTTCATAATAGGGGTGCAAATCTCACTTTCCACCGTTGCAGAAATTGCGACATCGCCACTGTGTGTGGCTCGAGGTGATCGCCCTGTGTATAGGGCCTTGGGGTTCGTGAGAGAAAATGCTCTCGTGCCGTTTACAGTGGTAGCGGAGCACAAAGCTCCAGGTGCCCGTGTTCCACGCCATGTCGCGGGTCCCGTCGTCGCACGGTAGCCTCGATGAGATGGATGAAGCCGAGACTCGGCCTGATGGTGGGGATGTACCTCCAGTTCGTGAACCTCGGGTGTCATTCCCGAATCTCAGTGTCGAAGAAGACGATGGTGATGAGGATGAGTTTGATGTCGAAGAATTTCGACAGTGGGTTCGAGATCGTCGAACCCAACGCGCTGCTGATGCAGCTCGTGGCCGTCGACCTCGTGAAGCCGCTCACTATCTCGGCCCTCGACGAGATCGACGCGGTGACGACAGCGACGATGATCGTGGTGGACCTCGCGGACCCGGTGCTGGCCAAGCCCCGGAGTGGGACGGTGTTTCGCAACCGTTCCAGGATTGGCTGATCAAGGCACGCCTTTGGCTTGCCACCACTAGGAGCAAACCAAGAACCTATGCTCCTTCAACGGTTGAGTGGTCAGCCATTCCAATCCTTCAAGCATTGGGCCAAGGATGTGCAATGGCTCAATAGCGAGACTGGGGGACAGCAACTGCTCGATGCTATGAACACCCCGGAGTTCTTCGGTGAAGATCGAGAAGAAGAACTCCTTGCTGCCCTCGCGAAGGTGACGTATCATCTTCGTCGCAATCGAGATGAGCAGCGCCGCCCTTTCTTCACAAGGTGGGACGATGCTGTCCGGAAGATTCAGGAGCACCAGGTGACCCTGCCAGAGAAGTACCTGGGCTTCCTGTTGATCAATGCGATGGGGATGTCAGATGCTGACATCAAGTCGATGCTGTCCTTCACTTGCGGCTCCATCGTGGTGAAGGACGTGAAGGACTGGTGCCGGAAACACGAGATGAAGTTGCAGGCGAAGGAAGTTGGGACCGAGAAACGTGGTCCCGGGAAAGCCTCTTCGGCCTACCTCACCCAGACCGAGGAGGAGGACTTAGCCGACGAGGACGAGCTCTACGCGATGGAGGAGCTCCTCAGAGAACTTCCCGCCGATGCTGCTTCGGAGACGGCCGATTTTGAGATCGGGGACTATGAGGACATCCTTGATGAGCACGAGGCCAAGGAGGTGCTGAACGCCTTCCTCACGCAGAAGAAGAAGACCTTCATTGAGAGTATGAAGACCAAGCGGGCCAAGCAACTAGCTCGTGGTTTTGGACAGTGGCGAGACAAACCCGCACCTCGTGCTGGACAACCTATGGCCGCCACGGGCTATGTGAAAGGAGGTTACTACCGGATGACCTTGAATGAGGCCAAGGCGAAGTCCCGGTGCTCTCGTTGCAATCAAATCGGGCATTGGCACAAGGACCCTGAGTGCCCGAAGAATGCAGCCAATGCGAGCACCAAAGCTACCGGCGGGACCCGCGTGAAGGAGGCCAACTACATCGAGACGGTTCTGGAGGAGACCGACTAGTGGAGACCGTATCGTGTACGACCCCATCTGAGAGCCTGTCAGCCATGCCGAGTTTTTCCAAAGGTCCAGGTGCTGATGACCACCGCACGGACCATGACGATACCAACCTCGCGGCCGAATCCCGCGACGATTATAAGGATCGCTTGCCAGACGGATCATCTAGCATGGTTGGATGTTGCACTGGTTGTAGTGGGGGCGGGGGTTGTGTCCTGGGGAAGGAACTTTGGTTCAATGAAGTGGGTCCGACGGATTCTCGAACCCGAAACTCGGTTGGATCTTACCCGGATGATTTGTGCGCTACTATTGATACTGGTTGTCAACGGATGGCGGTTGGTTTGGATACCCTTCGACGGTTGGATCAGTGTTTGCCGGAGGATCTTCAATCGCATTTCATTCCCCAAGAACATCGGTTTCGATCTGTTCATGGTACCTCCAGCACTCAATATGTTGCCTTGGTTCCCACTAGTCTCGGAAAGAAGGGCAGTGTACTGAAACCAGCGATCTTCGAAGACAAGGAATCTCGAAAGGCACCGTTCTTGATATCACTTCCATTTCTACTTCACGGCCGAGCGGTGTTGCACCTAGATCCCAGCAACGGACTTAGAATTGATTTCAAGCGGTATGGGTTTTCAGTGCCATGTCACCTTGGACCATCCGGTGCACTTCGCATTCCACTAGGCAATTTCACTCATGCCCAGAAGAAGTCTCTCGAACATGCCATGGAATCATTTCACACGAATGGACAGGAGTTCGAAGTGCTTCGAACCACCGAAGTGTTTGGATCCTCAGATCTGGTTGAGCAGCCAACCTCCGCAGCCGTTGCCCCACCGCTTCCTTCCCCTCGTCTCGTTCCTGCTCATGGAGGCCATCGGTGTGACCAAGCGTGCTCGGACCGAGAACTCAGAGAAGACCACAGTCCCAATGTGGCGAGCTCTGATCCTGAAGGTCCTCTTCACGATGTTCCGAGTGACCGAGCTGGCGCTCAATTTGATGGGGCCCCGCCGGACTTTCCGTCGGACTCCCTTCTCAGTGTGGCCAGTGTACCATTCAGTGGGAGACGAGGACGAGAGCGTGGACTTCCAGCTGGTGGAGGGCGAGATCTTCGAGAACCCAGGGGAGGAAACTCCGACCACTCCCTACTCGGAAGCTCCGAGTCGCTTCGACCATGGACGACACCTGTTGACCCAGGAGGACATCCGTCGCATGGGAGCGCCACCGATGTGCGACCACGGAGACCAGAGCAATCTCTTCGTGTGTCGGAAGCCAGGACAAAATTACCTGAGGACATTCTGGCGGTGCGCATACCCTCAAGAGAGTCAATGCCGCTACTTCGCCTGGACCCGCCATCAACCGATGTGGCCCTCTCAGGACAACGACTACGAGGACAAGGCCTCCGTGGATGCTCGCTCCCCCGGATCGACGAGGAGGATGACAACTCTGGGATCGAGAACACCGACCTCACCAAGTCCTTCGTGCTCGGGGTACCAACCGACACCCGGATCCCGAGTCAGCGAGCCGACGACACCCTGTCCACATTCGAAAACGACCATGGCCGGCAGCAACGGGTTTGTAACCCGAGTGAAGTGTGTGCATTGCGGACTGGTCCTGAAGAGCGAGAAGAAGGCCCCGTCGGAAGCAGCTCCGTCAACATCGAACCCGTCGACGTCAAGTGGAGTCAACAAACCCAAGAAGGTCAACAAGGAGATGGATGTCTACGAGAAGATGGCCGAGTTCGAGGAGTTTCAAGCCTTCCAGAAGTGGCGACGTTCCCAGAGAGATCCGTAGACCAGTCCGGTCTCTATGACGATGCTGTGAGGCCGGCAGATGAAGTGTCCTTTTCCAAACAGCAGTCTGCTCGTTTCTTGCGACAGGCTCAGGAGGCCTTGTCGCGTGCCGAAGGAGTGTGGCAGGAGCTTATGAGTCTGCTGTGTACAGAACCAACCACGACCGAAAAGGTTGGTTGGGACCATTTTCATGCTGAGGTCACTCACAGCTCTGATCCAAATCGGGTCAAAGACCGCAAGGCATTGCGTAAATATGCTTCAGTGCTAGATCGAACCCCTTGCCAGACTCGAACTGTTGCTGAAATTTACAATCCCAATCGGTTTGGACGAAAGGCGAGTAAGCATGATTTGTTACCGGGTTTGGCTTTCGACTTGGAACTGGGGGATGATCTACTTCGGAGTGCGGTTCGGGATGAGGTTCGTAGGTATCTTCAAACTAACAAGCCAGGTCTCGTCATCATCTCTCCCCCATGCACTCTCTTTTCCATTCTTCAAAATCTGAGTCGTCAGTATCATGATCGGAACTTCTTGGCACGGCTAAGGAAAGCTAAGGTCTTACTCAGGTTTGGGGTGGAAGTCGCAAAGATCGTTCTCGACTATGGAGGTGTGTTCATTTTTGAACATCCTCTCACATCTAAGGCCTGGAGCGACTCTGCTATGCAGCGACTTATCGATGATGATCGAGTCCTACTTGCTCCCAGCGATCTCTGTCGTTTTGGACTTCGAGGTGAATCTGGTAAGCTACATCGAAAACCTACTGGTTTCCTCACGAATAACTCTGATATGGCAACTGCGTTGGAGAAACGATGTCAGGGAGATCACGAACACGAACATGTACTGGGACGGGACTCGATTGGGAATCGCTCGCAACGAGCTCAAGAATATCCTGCTGCCCTAGTCCGCACCATTCTCGAGACGTACCGCAATGCGATTCGTGGAGATGGCTATGTGCAGGTCTATACCATGGCAAAGCTCTTCGCGGACTGTTCTTATGTTTTCCATTTGCAGGAGGAGCTCTCGATCGGACGACCCTCTACGACTTTTGAAGCTTTGGCCGCTGAGGAAGTCAACCAGGATAGTCCAGAGGACCATCCACTTGGAGCGGACGAGGGAATCCCCGAAGATGATCATGCGGGTGATCCACCACGTCGACTTCCTCGAGAACGACCTTTTTCCATGGAGCAATTGGTGCGGAGGGCTCACGTTGGTTTGGGACATCCCTCCAATGACCGTCTGGCTCGTATTCTGAAGGCAGCTAAGGCAGCTCCGGCCGCAGTGGACTGCGCCAAGAAGCTGGTATGTTCTGTGTGTGAACAACATGCCCGCACCAAACCAGCCCGTCGGGCTGCTCCACCACGGATTCTCCACGTCAATGAGATTGTCGGTATCGACACGGTCTACCTACCGAAGGGGAAGAAGAAGACTCAACTGGCCTTGAACATCGTGGACTGGGCTTCCCGTTTTCAGATGATTATTCCATTGAAGTCACATACGACGGAGTCAGCACGTCTTGGCTACCTTCGCTGGGCACGATTGTTTGGACCTCCGGAGAAGTTGTATACTGATCTAGGACGTGAATTCCGTGGAGCTTTCGAACTTGGAGGAGAACAAGATGCTACGATCGTCGATCCTGGCTCTCTGGAAATGCCCACCCAGCGCTCACTGACCGAGCGTGCCG
Source organism: Symbiodinium kawagutii (assembly GCA_009767595.1). Lineage (NCBI taxonomy): Eukaryota > Dinophyceae > Suessiales > Symbiodiniaceae > Symbiodinium > Symbiodinium kawagutii. The sequence continues at coordinate 53,280 of VSDK01020410.1, forward strand.
GAAAGACCTTCAAGGAGATCTTCAGCAAAGCGTTGATGGAACACGCTTGCCAGACCGAAGAAGAGTGGCGTGAACTTTTGGAGATCACCAACATGGTCTGCAATCGCTTGGCGAACAAGTCTGGCTACAGTCCAATTCAAAGAGTTTTCGGCTACACTCCTCGAATCCCTGGGGGACTGTTGACTGGTGGTGCCGATGACTGGTCCACCATTAGCCGTCGAGGTGGGGACCATCAAGTACAACGAGCCGAGAAGATGCGTCTCGCTGCTGCTCGAGCTTTTCATGAAGCTGATTGTGACCAAGCTCTTCGAAACGCCCTTCATGCCGGACACCGCTACACCGACCACTTTGAGGCCGGTCAGACGGTCTACTTCTGGAGAAAAGGATCTGACAAGCCCAAACAGAACAGCGCCGGCTTTTGGAGAGGCCCGGCTCGGGTCGTTCTGACAGCTCCCCCGAACACGATTTGGGTGAGCTTCCAAGGCTACGTTGTGAAGGCAGCTCCAGAACATCTTCGGCATGCATCCGAGGAGGAAAAGTTCACTCTCAGCGACTGGATCGATGATATCACCAAGACTCGTGAACAGTTGGAATCGACTCCTCGTCACGGCTACATCGACTTGACTGGTCAACCCTTCCCGGACGCAGATGAACCAGAGGAGCCCACTGATGACGAATCACCAGCAGACCCTCCAGGACCTCCAGATGGACGAGCGACCAAGTTTCGGTTGACAGCCAAGCGGAAGCCGGACGACGTCATTTTTAAGGACGACTCCTTGACCGATGAGTGGATTGTTGACGAGGAGAACAAGATTCTACGACGGCTGAATGCTCAGCCCAGGAAGTCTCTCTTTCGGCCTACTGAAGATCTATCTGGATGTCCTGTTGATCTTGGCCGAGTTGGCTCGAAGCGAACCACTTATGGAACCTCAGTCCATGATGGAAAGGATTTCCAGGTCGAAGACAACTGGCGAAATGATATGGATGGGACTGAAATGAAGACCTGGTGGAGTGGAAGGACTGAGTTCCCACTTCGAGGAGAACCGCCCATAGAACCAGTTCCCCCGTCAGTTTCTGGTCCGCTACCCGATCTTCTACCTCAACCCAGTGAAGAACCTGAGGAGGTTGAGATGGAACCTGTGTTCTCTCCATCTCCATCTCCGGAACCTGCAGAACCAGATATCGCAATGTTTCCAGATCATCGAGGAGAAGTACGACATCGAGAATCCGACGACGAGGATGAGGAGCCCCGGACCAAGAGAGCTCGTCACGACTTCCTCGATCTCTATCTGAGCACGGTCGACAAGGCTCTCGCTGCGAAGTGGAAGAAAGAGGTGCAGCTGTCTCGGCTGGATGCTCAGCGCAAACCAGCTTTTATTCGAGCCATCGAAAAGGAGATCAACAACAATCTGCGGACCGGTGCCTATGAAGTGGTGTCTTCTGAAGAATCAGAGCGAATTCGTCGGGAAGAGCCGGAGAAGGTAGTTAAATCGAGATATGTACTGACAGAGAAACCCATTGAGGATGAAGATGTGGAGAGTGCTCGATCAGATGGAGTCCTACTTCAACAAGAAGAAGGTCATAGCTCGAAGGCCAAAGCCCGACACGTCATGCAGGGCTTCACTGAACAGGGGGCTGAGGAGCTGGAAACAACGACTCCCCAGTGCGGTCGCGAAACGGTGATTTGTGTCCTTCAACTTCTATGCAGCGCAGGATGGACTCCAGGATACCTCGATTTTACCCAGGCTTTTCACAGTGGAGATGGAATCCAGAGGACAATCTATGCTTCACAACCACAAGAACATCCTCTTCCGGGGTGTAGTCCTCGGCAATTGCTCCGACTGCTGAAGACTTGTTACGGTCTTTTGGATGGCCCGTTTGCTTGGTACCAGCACCTTTTCAAGGTGATGACTCAGACCCTGGGATACAAAGTCAGTGCAGCTGATCCTTGTCTCTTCTTCCTCTATGAGTCCGATGGATCGTTGGGTGGAGTGGTTAGCGTCGCTACGGACGATATGCTACACGGCGGAGGAGCTCTACACTGGGAGAAGATGGAGTGGCTGAATAAACACTACAAGCTTGGGAAGTTCAGCCGTGGCGATGGACGCTTTGTGGGAAAGGAGATTCGGTGTTTGCCCGACGGCCGGATTACAATGAACCAACCGCTCTATGTCGAGAAGCTGGTCGAGATTGATCTCTCAAAGGAGAGGAAGCAACAGAAACAGGCTTTCTGCGACGAGAAGGAGGTGAGCGCGCTTCGTGGACTTCTGGGTGGATTGTCGTGGCTGAGTAAAGAAACTCGCCCCGACATCTCCGGGCGAGTGGCCCTTCTGCAGCAATCGATGCCGGACCCGGTCATCCAAGACATTGTGGAAGCGAACGCCCTTGTTCGGGAAGTGCGGAAGGACCCGGAGCTTGGAATCATGGTGCACCCGATTCCATTCGAACATCTTCGCGTGGGCACTGCCACAGATGCTTCGTGGGGTAACGTCAAACTGGCTCCAGAGATTTCAGAAGATTTCTGGGAGGAGAAGGAGGATGTCTGGATTCGGCATCATCGACAAGGTCGACGTATTCTTTTTCATCCCGGTAGTTGCGGCGGTGGTCCGAATATTTATCATCTAGGTCCAGAACGAATCACTCTGGCTGACGGTGAGGAACATCGGGATCAGTGGAATAGCAAGACTGGAGTTCGTGCTCTGCCCGATAGATGGACCGGTCAAACCATCTTTTTCAAGAAGGAGCATGGCAAGAATGAGAAGATTAACGAGAAGTATCTTCAACATGATCGTCTCGGTAGTCAGGGTGGCTTCATCACTTTCTTCTATGATCGTCGAATGGAGACCGAGGAGACGGAGTTTCCCATTACTTTGGTGAACTGGCGGAGTTTTCGAATCAAGCGTTGCACTGTGAATACTTTGTCTGCAGAGTGTCAGGCAATGGTGCAAGGTGTCGGAGCCCTTCACTGGCTTCGCTTCATTCTGCTGGAACCGATGGGTTCTCCAATTTCGCTCGGTAACTGGGAGAGAGAGATTAGTAAGCTTCCCTGTATTGCTGTCACGGATTCCAAATCACTTTTTGATTGTCTTGAGAAGTGTTGTAATGCGGCTTCGCACGTAGAGGATAAGAGAACTGCCATAGATGTCACCATCCTCAAAAGAGACTTCAAACAAACCAGAGGTCAGGTCCGCTGGGTGGAGGGGTCGAAAATGTTGTCGGACTGTTTGACGAAGAAAATGGGTAGTTCCTTCCTCAAAAGCATTCTCAAGTCTGGCAAGTGGTCTTTATTTGAGGCAGGCTTCTCGCAGGAAAATTCCCTGCACCTGCTTCTGGGGTTTTAGCCAATTTCTGCAATTTAAAGTGGTGGCGGTGCAAATCTCACTTTCCACCGTTGCAGAAATTGCGACATCGCCACTGTGTGTGGCTCGAGGTGATCGCCCTGTGTATAGGGCCTTGGGGTTCGTGAGAGAAAATGCTCTCGTGCCGTTTACAAGGGGATAAGAACCAACACTAAAGGCACTATACATATTTAAAGGTTGTTGTATTGACATTATCGGTAATATCGTAATATTATGACGTTTATATTGGCTTGACCAACCGTATCTATACAGCTTCTGATATTGGGTTATACATCATGAGTTATATATGGCAAGGGGTCATAGCCATCCAAAGCCAATGGCTCCCAGCAGTTGGACGACAATGAGATGCCACCCGAACCACAACCACAGCCATATTCGTGCGATCCTGAAAATGGGGGTACCCCCCACTTATCATCCATCTTACTAAGCAAAAATAGTGCTAAACCTACCATAACTTGGGGGGTTCTCAC
>VSDK01020410.1:60262-74780 GCA_009767595.1 Symbiodinium kawagutii
GTTGTCTTTGTCGTTGTTGCTGTCGTTGTTGCTGTTGCTGTTGCTGTTGTCGTTGTCGTTGTCGTTGTTGCTGGTGGTGGTGATTCTGGGGCCCCATCTCACATGACCCATGGCCATCCCCACGGCCCGCTGAGCTTCCCCCACTTCTGCAGGTACTCGTCCACCTTCGTCAGCTCTTCGCGCACCTGAAACGCCATGGTGGACGCTTCCATGACGCGTTGAACGACCCGTGCGCGTAGTGACCCATGGTGGTTGCGCCCAGCATAGCTGGGTACCATGGGGTACCCCTAAAAATCATCTAATGGTTGAGTAGTGGTTGATCAGTGGTAATGGTTGGCTATTGGTTGATATTGGGGTTGGCCATGTTTGGGGTACCAAAAAATAGTGATTTATAGTGGGATACCCCCAGTTATTATCCATTAATAGTCATTTATAGTAATAAAATGTAATAAACCCACCATTTGGGGGTCCCCCGTTTTCAGAAACCCCCATATGTTGTTTCGAGTTCCAAAAAAAGCAGAGATGTTTTCAGTGACCTGGACATCGCTGAGAACAAATCGTCCATGTGGTGGTTTCTTCCAATGGTGGTACCCCGAAATCATCCTCTTTTTTACCATCTATAGTATCAAACTAACCATTTTTTGCCATCTATAGTATCAAAGTAACCATTTTGGGGGGGTCGTCTATCTTGCGAAACCGCCATGTTGTTTGCGGACCCATGATACGATGGTGCCAGTCATCAGTGATCTCAAGCATGGCCGCATGGCCACCCCACCTCTCCCGGGGCGCTCATGATCAGCACTTGGAACACGAGGGTCTGAGCCAAATTCTCCAAGGTGCCAGCGATGAACGGGAAAGATTGAAAGACGTCTTAGGTACCATAGGATACCGTAGGATACCTTAGGATCCGGTAGGTTACCAAAGGTCACTCTAGGATACCGTAGGATACCGTAGGTTATCATAGGTTACCATAGGTTCCAATAGCATACCATAGGTCACCATAGGTTACCATAGGATATAACCAAGAAATGAGGTGTTCTTGGGAGTGGCTTGTCAAAAAACGAGAGAAAATCGTGCAATTTGTGTTTGATTCAGAATTCAAGCATGGTGGCATCGTTACAGCCGTCAAGTCGGGCAATTACCTACCCAATTTCTTCTGTGGTTCCCAGCTGTCCCGTTTCGGCAACAGCCATACAGGCCACCAATTTGCTGCCGTCCGTTGGTAAAGCCTGAGTGCTGAAGTATCCACATCTAAGGCTTCAAGTGAACGGACGACCAGCCAGAAATATATGCCCCGCAAACACCCGAACTCATGATCTTTGGTAGATATCTGTGTGTGTGTATTTTTACGATACATGTATGTATAAATAAATATATATATATATATATATATTTATTTATTTATTTATTCATTTATTTCTTCATTTATCTATTTATCTATTTATTTGCCTCTTGTGCACGCAGACGTATGCAAGCGTACTGTCTGAATCATTGTGGCCCCGTCATCCCTATAATCATAAGGTTTTTTGGAGGGTGACAGAGAAAAACAATAAAGTATAGACATATACTATCCTTTCAATGGTTCCGAATATCAAATCAGCAACTGGTTTCCTGACCATGATTCATGCTTCACACTACTACCCACAATCCCGCCACACCACCGAAACGCCCAAAAGGGCCTTGGTGACTTAAGGGTAGCCCAAACCATCATGGTTCACGAACATGTTCAGGGAACAGCACATGGTGGACGCCAGTCGTGAACACGGCCTCGAATGTTTATTGCAGCTTCTGTTGCTATTGGTCATCACCCCCACGCTAATGAACCATCTGAAGGCTATTCGTGAAGATCGTCTGGAGAACACAAAGGGCCTGAGGGTTCATTCAGCCAAACACGACATGATCTGATCCCTGCATATCTGCAAAAACTGAACTGGCTAAACCAACGGCTAACTGATGGTTAACGCACGGCAACCCGTGCCTAAAAATGGCTCATCTATGGCCAATTGGAGTCAAATACTGCCAACCAGGGCCCTCAACAAACAGGGCACCTTTGCGCTAATTCATCGGTGGTGAGGCACAAATCCAAATAGATCTCTGTATAGTTGTTTAATACATCCTTGTTGAATATATCTCTAGAACTTAATACACAATACTATCCCTACACATCCTAATACTGTCCGGAATATCGTTCTATATCAGTATTGGTCATGATCATACCCATAGTGTTGTTTTTTGGGGATGTTGACTATCATAACCACCAACATCATAACCAACATCATCACCAACATCAGTATTCATAGCTAATAGCCACTCCTAACCAATCCTAACCACCAGCAATTCATCCACACACCGGCCGCACTTTTCAAACGGAGACCCAGCGTTGCAACGGTGCCCGTGTCGATACCAGGGGACATCGCACCAAGTTTCGGGCGCGACGGGGCTACAGGCAGGGTGCTAAAAATGGTCGGGCATCAGTATTCATCAACCATCATTTCTTGAATTAAGCCTCATGAAAATGGTGCTAAAATGTGCTAAATCTTCATCATCAAGCATACTTATCAACGACATTTTTCACCCAGATTGACAAAGATGAAGCATACATGACTCCCTTTAGATTCCAAGTGGCTTGGGAAGATTTGGGAAGCATGCGTTGCGGGTTGGTGCTTTTTGAGGTGAGCCAATGGGACTCACGGCACGTCGACAATCATTGGCCGAATCATCGGCCGTTCTTAACCGTTGGTTTAGGCACCAAGAATGGACAAGTCCGTGGTCGGAGTGTACCATTCTTATGGACATACTTGCAGAGTGGGGGGGGTGCCAACGATTGGCTGCACTTACATTTGCCATGAAACAACGGTAGCTATGGTGTTTTCATCAAGGGCCATCCCTTGCCGGCGGCACCACTCTGCATATCAGGTGGGGAAAACCTATTTCCAGTGCCGTTCACTCCAAATGATCACCTCAGATCTTGTTGGTCGGTAGTGGTGACCCGCAAGAATATGAGTCATGTCGAGTGACCCTCATCCCCGGCATCATTGATCAACTCAGTGAATTTGCAGACTTTATGATGTTTGGTGTTTGAAACAACCAGCCAGATTTCAAAAACGATTCTCCTCTTATAAATATGTGTATATATATATATAAATATCTGGTTGGTGGTTTCAACCCCTATGAAAAATATTAGTCAACCAACCATGTGTTCATCATTACCGGGTGTTTAAAACCACCAACCAGATATATATATATATATATAAATCTCCTGTACCCCTGGTGAAGATCCCACAAATTGATCAAACTAGTCTTTGTCCGGATGTTCACCTAATTATTGTTTTGCTGCTTGTGTTGATCCAATGCCATGTGTAGATGTAAATACATAATTACACACATTGGTTCCAAATTACAGGTAATAATCATAAACACTATATGTGCATTATTAGAAATTGCAGCAAAATATGATAATCATCATTGTTTGCAATCATAGTTAGCTAGTAACTACACCAGCATTTACACAACTACTACATAATAATGCATGTACGTTCATAATAGCAGCATCTCCATCAGGTCCATCTCAAAGCCACGCCTTTATGTAGCCAGCGGACCGTGGTTTCTTGGAGTTCTCATCAATGACTTCCGGTATAAGCTGGTGGGTAAACTACCATCAAAACATATACAATTACAGGAAATATAAATGTATAAATATAAATAAATCTTCTAACTAATTGTAATTACATATATACATATATAAACAAAGAAATATATCCATAGCAGTAAAAAGTCCTTAATTGCACACGGACGAAGAAAAAGGATTTTTCAAGAGCTTTGAGACATGCAGAACGGCGTCCAACAGGTGTTTTGACCTGCACCGGCCTGAACAAATTTGCGACTGGAACTCGTGGACCCGGATCACAGTCTCAAGAACAAGAAATTAAGGACAGAATGTTTAGCACATTTGCGTACACCAAAAAACTGTTCAGGACCAGAACATGGATGGTTAGAGTTGCACCTCGGCTGAAGATCAAAACAGCTTGACGTCCATGCCGACCATGTGCGTGGGAACTGCTAGGGGTGGTTTTTCGGCGTCAATCCAGCACAGCCAGGTGCCCTCGGACATACTTCCCATGCAAGTTCTCATTATTCTCAAAGGCAAAGTTGATTAAAATCCTTTCGTTGGTGGCCTCAAATTCACATGAAATTCACCACTAAGCATTGAATTCACCAGCCGTTTACCCGACCGAACGTCCAAAAAAATACCCAAACACTTCTGAAAAGTCTCCCGATAAAATGTTTTCCCGAAAACTCATGACCCGAAAACAACTCTGGGTTTTTCAGGATCCAAAACTCGGGCCATCTTGGAGCCTTGCACAAAATAGGGGCGCCCTCATTCCATCGCCCCCCCTGAGACGCGAACGCACAATACACACGGTAATGCCCTTGGCATGTGACACACAGAAGGGTGGAATACTTCCTCAGCGGCTTCGCAAGGTTCTCAACGATGGGGACTCCCCTTGAGGTCTAAGGTTTTAAGGGGGAGAAGTCATTGGGAAAAAAAAACTCTGGAGAGGGTGAGAAATGCCGATACCATGCAGATCTGCGATAATCTGTGTATCTATTTACATTCTTATCTATTCATAATTATCATGGATCAACCATGAGTCAAGCCGTCAACGCCCATGAATGTGCAGGGGATTTCGCCGAGATAACTCGCCACAGGTACCATTGGGAACGCACATCCAAAGTCCCTGGAGAAGCTTTGAAGCCTCATCATTGAGTAGTCATAGCTTAGCTTACCAGTGACAAACAATAGTCAAGCCATAATGAAGTAGATGACCTTCGGCTAACACACTTACTGTAATCCTTCCAAATCACTCATCCACCATCGATCAACGATCATTAAGCATAGCTAACCCTTCCAAATCACTAATCAACCAGGATTCACTAATGATAAACCACTAGCTATCCTCTTACAAGAGGTGAAATCCAGAGGTAACCATTAATGGGCAATCAACCATCATTAAGCATAGCTAACCCTTCCAAATCACTAATCAACCAGGATTCACTAATGATAAACCACTAGCTATCCTCTTACAAGAGGTGAAATCCAGAGGTAACCATTAATGGGCAATCAACCATCATTAAGCATAGCTAACCCTTCCAAATCACTAATCAACCAGGATTCACTAATGATAAACCACTAGCTATCTACTTACAAGAGGTGAAATTCAGAGGTAACCATTAATGGGCAATCAACCATCATTAAGCATAGCTAACCCTTCCAAATCACTAATCAACCAGGATTCACTAATGATAAACCACTAGCCATCCACTTGTGAGAGGTGAAATCCAGAGATAACCATTAATGGGCAATCAACCATCATTAAGCATAGCTAACCCTTCCAAATCACTAATCAACCAGGATTCACTAATGATAAACCACTAGCCATCCACTTGTGAGAGGTGAAATCCAGAGATAACCATTAATGGGCAATCAACCATCATTAAGCATAGCTAACCCTTCCAAATCACTTATCAACCAGGATTCACTAATGATGAACCACTAGCTATCCACTTTTGAGAGGTGAAATCCAGAGGTAACCATTAATGGACAATCAACCATCATTAAGCATAGCTAACCCTTCCAAATCACTAATCAACCAGGATTCACTAATGATAAACCACTAGCTGTCCACTTATGAGAGGTGAAATCCAGAGGTAACCATTAATGGGCAATCAACCATCATTAAGCATAGCTAACCAGTAATCAACTGTGATTTCACCATGGCTTCAAGTCCTTTCAGCAGCCCATCGGCGCGAGCCGGGCCAGGCGACCGTTGCCACCCACGCCAGGGCCAATCAGCAACATCGATGCGCCTTCGGCCTGGTTCAGCTCATGGTTGAATGGTCCATCTGTAGAGATGTGCATGTGCGTGTGTATATATCTAAGAAATACCTGCAAGTCATTTACATGTGTACATGTAGAAATATCTATTTAATTCTCCTCTTACATCGTTGCTGATATCCATGTTTTTACATATACATAGATCTGCCATTCGGTTGGGACACTCCTGGTAGCTCTTTGGCTCCCCTTTAAAGGGTTACAAGAAGACCCCTGGCCCCCCCCTCCCGACCACCAGCCAGTGGTTTGACTATTATAAATTGAACTACAGTATCATGAAACACTCTGATCCTGATTGTTGATCAAGGTAAACAATCAATAGCCCTCGGTTGGCAGAGAGCCGTTGTTGTTGTAAACCAGCCTCAATGCCTGTCATCAAATGCTGTTTTTCATCCAAGCATGCGAGGCTAATCAGTAGTTGTAAGCGTTAACAACCATGGTTGACCACGATCAACCAGGAATAGGCATGATTAACCTTTATCAACTATTATCAACCACGATCAACCATAATCAAATCACAATTATTAGGACTATGAGCCATTGTCTTCATGCTTATGGCCCAGAAATTATTAAGCATCATCAGGTCATTATTAGTTAATCATTCTATCAAACCATTGTAGAGCTGTGGGTCAATACCCTGGTCCCCTGGTGTACGATCATCAACCATTGTATTTCAACCACTATTATTGGTGAACTTGTCACCCATAACCACAATCATTAGACCACAGTATAATGATTAACCATCATGAACCACTAATTATTTCATCATACGGTTCATCATCATGAACCATTGCTAACTAACCATTCATCATTGACATTGTTAACTACCATCATCAACCACACGAATCAGCTAGCACTTCTCCCATCCGCATTCGGCGGCCATCCGCCATCGCATCCTCCGCCAACGATCTCCCCTCTCGCGTCGCCGCAGCGCCACGGCCCCGCCGGCCGCCACGGCGCCGTGCCTTGCACGCCGCAAGGATTCCACTCTTCACATCACCCGAAGGCTGGGTCACCTGGCGACCACGGTCGCTGGGGCCATGATGGACCATGGTTGGAAGGTGGTGGCTGAGTGGTGGCTGAGGTTGTGGTTGATAGTGGTTAGTAAATAGTGGTTGATAGTGGGGAACTATGCTTAATGATGATTAATGATGGTTTATAATGATTAATGATGGTTAAGAATGATTCATGGTGGTCAATAATGCTTAATAGTGGTCAATAGTGGTTCCAATGGCTGAATAATGATGTTGACCAGGAACCATTAAGGCACAATGGTTGAATAGTGGTTAATTCTTGACCATTCATAAGCTATTATATCCTTTCTGATTGATTGTTGCAATGGTTGAATAATGATGTTTTCTAATGATTGATTAATGGTGCTTACTCGTAATGATGCTTGATGGTTGTTGGTTGATGAATCATGACTAACAGTGTACAACCATTAGATAATTGTGAGTTCATGGATGCTGGAGTAAAGGTTGATGTCAGTAGTGACCAATAATGATGGCTCACGGTTGATGATTGTAGTGGCAAATCATCGCTGATAGCGATTTATGATAGTGGTCCATAAGTAATTTACCGTTGAAAACGATGGTTCCAAGTTCGTTGCATCAATCGTATGTGTATTGGTGATTACCACTATGGTGGACCACTAATGTCCACTAATGATCACGATTATGATGATCCACTAGTCATGTGTCCAAAATTCATTGTTGGTGTCTTTTTTTCTGGGCTAAGTAGTATTGATCAGTATTGATGCAGTAGTTGTGGTGTCCCATCACTTTTGCTGGTGATTCATGTTAGATCAATATTAATCATCAAAATGGATATTGATTCATGTTAGATGAATACTAATTTCACTAGATCAATATTAATATCATTAAATACTAATTTCATGTGATATTCCATCAAGTATCACTTTCGTTTGGATGGATCCTTGATGATTAAAAGTTCACAAGTCCGGGGGTCATCGCTTGGTGCCCCAGTCCGTGGTCAGCAGCCCATGTGGATTTTTGGTGAACGCCATTGACAATCAATGATGGTGGGTTGATAATGGTGGTTCAATTAGGGGTGGTTAAAATCTATTGGTTAATGATGATTATTCAAAGGGTTCTCTTAAAGCCTGATGGTTAACAGTGCTTATCCATGGAGTTTAATGCATCATAGGCGACAGATTGCTAGTAGTGTTGATAACCATTGGGCAATCCAATGGGGTCCATGATTTCCAACAACTGTGGCTCTCACACTGCTCAGCTGCTTCCAGTCCCCCATCCCTTTGTTGGCTTGTGTTGGCAACCATCTTTTTTATTCACTAGCATGGAATTCCTGGATTGATGTTTCCAACAGCTTGCCAAGAGCTTGGTTCATGCTGCTTCGTGGATCAACCTTTGTGTTGCTGCACTGGAGATGGCATAGATGAAAACATAATAAGCAGACACACAAAGCTTGGGTAGGATCCAACTGGTTGGATGTCATCTGCTGTTGATGTTCACCAGAAATGTTGACCATGGCACGTGAACCAAACTCATACCACCTTATATTATCGGGTTTCTCTATCGCCCCAGGATACACCACTTCATCCATCACTTATGGCAGAACGTTTCCAGCCAACCTGTAATGCATTTTATGGTGTGTGTATACATATGTACTGTTGTACTTACCGACCTGTATTATTGGTTGGTGGCGCCTTCCTTACCATCATCATCATCGTCATCATTGTTGCTACATGATTTTTCTGGGTCTACCACAATCTCCACCAAATCCAGCAAAAACAAGAACCACAATCACAGCCGCCCGAGAAAATCACAAATAATTGCTAAGTCCCCATGAATAGACCATCCCCCAGTTTCCCTCAACAAAGCGGGTGATTTCGCCCCAAAAAGAATGCCTGGCCCATTGGAAAGCCACAACTCCTGGGCTTTTCCCAGCAGCTCCTGGGCTACGACGCAGCGAGCTGCGCCAGCTGCGTGCCTTGTAATCGATGGAGATCTGTTTTCCAAGCTTCTGCATCTCAGCCTCAGCCGCTTCCTGGCACGGCGCAGCGCCACATCCTGCGGGAAAACCATGACATACCATGTACCGCGAATGGATGGTGATCAAAAACGACCCACCTTGAAAAAGGTGCTTGGCCTGAACTGCTTGGTGATTGAAGCGGTTTTTTGGTTTAGTGAGCACCAATGCCTTTGGATGGTTGGATGGTGGTTGGGATATGAGACATATCTTTGTCAACCAACCATCCTGCAGTCATTGGTGCTCAATTTGTGCAACATCATGAGAACTGAACTTTAGCTGTGATCATCCAATCAACATGGATTGTGTTACAACCAATGATCTGTTGATTTATCTGTGAAGCGCACCGCATCGAAGGGGAGCGTTGGTGGTTGAGAGTCCGATGTCCAACAATAGTAGGCTCATGAGATAGATGTACATGTGACATATGCATGTACACATTCAGAAGTGAATGTGTTACACATCATAATGGTTGGAAATGAGTTGCATAGAGTGCAAATCTAGAAATATCAGGCCGGGCATGCAGTGTCCCTCATTTGTTCGTAGCGGCTCTGAATCAACGTTGGAAGTATTAGCTGTGGTCATGAACCCTGGTTCAAGCATCATCAATCGCACCAACCATGATTCATAGTAATGGCTCGATCACTAACCATCATTCATGACTTCGAAGCAGTGCTTACCATTGATCATCATTGATCATGGTAATTCAACCATTTGGAGTCAGCAACATCACCAGTCTCATAGCCGGCATAGGGCTTCTCACTGGGCGCCCTTCAAGGGTTTGGCGTTTCGAACGCCCTGCCATTGAGGAAACCCTGCGGAAATGCCACGCCCTGCCACCCCTCTATGGTGACTTCAAGATTTACCCCTGGGATACATGTGGCGCTTCTAGGTCGCTATAAGCTACTTATGCCCAAGCATCAATACTTACCGGTTACTAACCATCAGCCCCCAACAGGCCAGCAGACTCTCCTGACCACCAAGCAGACCACCATCGCTGAAGCTCTTTTCTTTTCCACCCGGCCACAGCAGACCAGCCAGGCCATTATGGCCAGGTGGTTCTATGTCGACCAAGCTGGACCAGTCGGCGGCACCCACTTCTGATTCAGACAGCTGGGATGTACATCGATGTGATGCTAGAAATTGGCAAAGATTGGCAGAGATTGGTAGAGATCAACAAAGATTGGTATGGGCAAACATTGGTAGATACAACTGATAGAACTGAGATAACTCTGATTCAAATTTCTGAGGCCACCGGGAATCTGTGAGCCATCGCTACTTGGCCACCCGCTTATCCTCCCCCGTGTGCCAGGCAAACATCACCGATGCCACTAGGGTCAGACCCAGCACTGTACTCCGAATCTGTGGAGTGATGGCGCCCAGCGGGAGCAGCAGCGCACAACAGCACAGGGCCGAGAAGTGCATCGTATAACTCCTGAGGATCGTTGGACCAGGGAGGCTTGCGGCTTGAAGCATGGGTAAGCATGGCATCATCCATGGTACATCGTGGCCATAGCATCATCCATGGTATCCATGAAACTATATCTATCACTATCCATATCCATGAAACTCCTGAGCATTCAGAGGTTCCACATGGTTCCCCCTGGTGATCCTCTGCAAGGCGATTGCGTGAGAACAAACCTAGCTTCCAGTAACTCAGAACAAATCACCCACTTTCCCAACCAACAACGCTCGTCGCTCATCACTCTCCTGGCATCATAGAAATCCTTCAACAACGTTCGCACCGTCTCCCCAGAAGGGTCGTTCACTGCCAGGGCCTTGGCTAATTTGGGCGGCGTTCGCTTCAGCAACGCCTTGGCCACTTGCCACTTCCTCTGGGAGGAGCTGTTGCGACTGTCGCTCCGAGCATCCTTCGCATCACGGGCATCCCGGGCATCCCGGCCATCCCGGTCCCTGCGACCGCAAGAGAAGGCCTCCAGCTGTCGTGAAGGAGGCGCACGGAACCACAACAAGGCATCCAAGTAGCCTTGCCAATAGAGGCCACGCAGCACCCGGACGGGTGGAGGGAGAATACACCACCATGGAGGGATCAAAGGAGGTCGGATGTCAGACATGACTCCACCGATGCCGCTGACCTTCACGATGTGATCCTCCTTGGCTCCTCGCCAGGGGACGAACAACGAGCTCCACATCATTCCATCGTAGTAGCACTTGCCATGGACCACCTTGGGGAAAACGCCACAGATCCCAGGGATGTGACAGGAAGCCATCAAGAGTTGGATGGCCGTCTCGTTGTCAGGAAACTCATCCACCACCTAACGGCTGTTCGCACAGGCAGTGGAGCTTGGATGTGCTTAGAGCAAGTGCCTTGGCTTCAACCACCTGATTGGAAGCACCTTACTATTCCAACTTAGTGTTTGTAACCAACTAGGCGGAAGCATTGAATCGCAAACATTGATTCGATTGGTTTGCATGAGCCGTTGTGTACCTGCATGAACCAGCCATTAGCGACTATCTATTATCAATAACCATCATTAACCATCAGTTCAGCATCAACCATCAAATTGCCATTACTACCCAGCTCGTCAACCATCACAAACCACCTCAAAAGCAATTCTCAAGAACCAACCAGTTGTAGTTGTTCTAAGCCCCATGATTATTCCTTAAGGCTTGTTACCAACCAACCATTAACCAAACATCAACCCACCCTTGACCAACCCTTGACCAACCCGTGACCCACCCACCCGCCTCCCCCATGAAGAAGGGCGGCTTCAGCAAGGCCCGCGTCACCAGGATGCGGAGACGTCCGGCGATGACCTTGAAGGCACCTGCGGCGGCGTCGGGGGTGCCTTTCGCTGCGGGGGAATTCACCATGCTTCACCTAGGGAAAACTGGGAAACCCATGGAAACCCATCGAACCCCGTGGAAACTCGTGGCAACCTGTGGAAACTGCTAGGAATTGGCCACGTTTAAACCAGCCAAAAATGCACCTTTTCTGGTAGCAGCGATTCAGCTGGTCTTTCCGGAACAGCGAAATATCAATGGCTGGGATGTTCAGGTACCTCATTTTTGGCACTGATATCACCGAAAGAACTGTATTAGGAACGTAAAGATGACCATGTTGTCACCAGGGAACCAGCGTGGTATCAGCAGTCTGATAGAACTGACACTAAGCTATTGAAGTACACCATCAATGATGGTATAGTAACTTACACTTTGCTGTACTAAGTTTATTGATCTTATTGAGTGATGACGCTATCGATAAAACTGAGTATAACAAAGTATAACTGATTATTATGATGAATGACATCATATTTTCTGCATCAGGCACAGTATGCCTCAATGTAATGTTCAAAAAGGTGAGTTGGTGACCAAACCATGCTGATTCTATCAGCCACTTATCAACCCTTGATTACAAAGACTAAGTTTGTTGATACGTATTTGCCACATATCATTCATCGACAATCATCAGCCAAAAACACCACCATTGGTTGCCTCAAATCTCACCGCATCAAACCTCCAGCGCCTGGGAACTGATACTTGCGCAGTGCCTCCTCAGCACAGATGGGCATCTTCCAGGGCTGGCGCCTGCAGATCTTGTACTGCGCCAGCACATGCTCAAAGACGTCGGGCACCGAGGTCCCCGACGCCAGTAGCGAGGCAGTCAACGCCCCGGCGCTGGACCCACTGAAGCCCAGGCCGCTGGGGTAACCGGTGCTGGGGGCACCGCTGGGGGTCAGGTGCTCTTGTAGAAATGCGGCCACGCCGAACCTGGGTGGTTGAACCAACCCGGCATGACCAACCATCAACTGTATCAACTGAGTGTTTGGTGGTGCTCGCCACCCCGTCACGAAAAAGATGCTACAACCAACCATTTGCTAATAATCACAAGGCAAAAATCGAAAATCATAGAAAATCTTCAAAAGCACCTGCCAGAAACTGGTAGACATAAAGCCACCCCGCCGAATCGAAGGAGAAGGTCACCCGTTCCACCGTTCCGTGCGTCGGGTCGCGCCTTGGATGGCTCTCCCTGAAGTGGAAATCGGTGTAGAGCACCACGCCGTTGAAGAAGACGAAGCCGTGTAGCATGGCCAGTCCCAGGGGGAGGCGCCCGGTCAGTGCCATGAAGAGGTTGCACAGCATACACAGTACCGCGCAGGCGATCTGAAGCTCCGCCAGGGGCGCCCTGCGAAAGATGGGCAGCTTGCGGAAACCAAACAAGGCCAGGCTGAAGGACAGGTATTGAAAGGTTTGAGCCACAGAGGTTACCAAGGCAGGGACCAAGGTGGGCCCCACACAAGCATAGTGGAAACCGAAGAACCAGCCCCACATGTTCAGGACCCGGTAATACATGTGGAAGAAGGAGACGTCATCGAACTTCTTCCTCAGCACCAAGAAAAAAGTATCCAGAAGCTCCATCTGCCGACAGTGGTATTGTAACCAGATCAATGGCTCTGCGACGTTCTTGGGCAAGATGTCGAGCTGAAAGTCATAGGACACCAGGTCAAACAGAATGGCAGCGGCTTCCTGGGAAAATTTTTACCCCCCTGTGTCATATGCCAACATGAAAGCCGGTTTTTCTGGAAAATCAAAACATTTCGGGATGGAGTGAGGGAGAACGTAATGTTGGGGGGCGGTTGCAAAGACCATGTCAGGTTTTTGAACTTTGGTGAAAGGGACCAAAAACCACCACTGCATCCTGGGCTGTCCAGCAAGAGGTTTGACACCGCATGCAATCTACGCATGCGACAGAACCTGGTGAACCCGGAATGAATCCGATGATTTGCAACTTCCTTCTTCTCTTGGGTGGACACAATGGAGACCATATGGCTGTGGGTGAATACCCTGTACCCTTGGTGAACATCCACGAAATGTCTGTTGGGTTGTTCGCCTACCTGTTTGCTAGTTGGTCAATGTTGACCCATAGCCATCTAAAACCATCACACAATATGTTGATCCCACTTGGTACATGTCAAACGATCGCGCCATTGATGAATGGCCTGCAATCATCAACTGTGGCATTTGTTCCGATGGAATGGACTCACCGTCAGTCCCCTATGTCTCAAACGAATTCGGGGATCTACTTGGTTTGGAATCTAAGCAGTAAAACACGAACCTAAATATGCACAACAAATGTAGTTTACAGTCATGTTGATTTTTGATAATCCAAGGATGAATCATCCCCATGGTCGTACACCCTGATTCCAGCTCATTCCTGGAGTTCATCAATGTTTGGTTCAGCTGGTGTGGTATGGGGGAAATTACTTTACTTCGAGTGATCCCCACCATGTCATGTCATCACCGCTTGTTGACTCCACTTTTGTCTGACATTCTCTCCGGCATACCTTCTGACATTCTTTCTGACAAATCTTGTGACATTCTCTCTGGCATACCTTTTGACATTCTTTCTGACATCCTTTCTGGCACATCTTCTGACGTTCTTTCTGACAACTTTCTACTCGGACATTCTTTCTGGCAAATCTTTTGACATTCTCTCTGACATCTCTTCTGACATTCTTTCTGACATATCTTTTGACCTTCCTTCTGACAAATCTTCTGCCAATCTCTCTGGTATTCTCTCTTACAGCTCTTCTGACATTCTTTCTGGCATTCTCTCTGACATATCTTTTGGCATTCTTTCTGACATTCTTTCTG
>VSDK01020411.1:7842-21973 GCA_009767595.1 Symbiodinium kawagutii
GACACTCTTGGGAAGACACTCTCGGTGAGACATTCTTTGTAAGACACTCTTGGTGAGACACTGTTTGTGAGACACTCTTTGTAAGACACTCTTCGTGAGACAATCTTTGTGAGACACCATCCCGCCACACCAACACACCAGTGTAGAATTTATTGCGCACCTGCCACGCACAGTGGACGTGGGAAGCGTCATGAAACATGCTGAGATGCTACAAAGTGCCACGCCTGTCACGCAAAACGAGGTTGCAGGTCACGCAAAACCACGCAAACTGACCACCTCCACACGCTTCCCCCAATGGTACGGGGACCGGACCGCCCACCACACCAACACACCAGACCAACACACCTGTGCAGAATCTATTGCGCCTGCCACACAAAATGGACTTGGGACCCGTCATGACACAGGCTGCGATGCTACAAAGTGCCACGCCTGTCACGCAAAACGAGGTTGCAGGTCACGCAAAACCACACAAAAGGACCACCTCCACACGCTTCCCCCAATGGTACGGGGACCAGACCGCCGACCACACCAACACACCACGCCAACACACCAGTGTAGAATTTATTGCACCTGCCACGCAAAGTGGACTTGGGAAGCGTCATGAAACATGCTGAGATGCTACAAAGTGCCACGCCTGTCACGCAAAACGAGGTTGCAGGTCACGCAAAACCACGCAAACTGACCACCTCCACACGCTTCCCCCAATGATACGGGCCTTACGGCCCTACCGCGGTCGGCGGCGGTCGGTTGCGGTCGGTTGCGAACGGTTGCGAACACTTGCGGTCGTAAACGCAACGTCCAGCGAACACGTCTCCACCCCCAGACCCCCACTATGAAACGAGAACCCGTGCTACGCATTCGGGAAAAACGCGCCAAACATGATCCTTACTTCGCAATCGGTTCCGGTACAGTGAATAACTTGGCACTTGCCCCGAAAAACATTTTTAATGTAACACTTCAATTCAAAAGTTGCTGCTCCAGAACTTCTAGGCCCCAAATGTCAAGTTGTCGGACCGGCCTCGCAGTCCCAGCGCTGCCTGCAAGTGTCAAGCTATCAAAGCTGGTTGGATTCAATCATCGCAGCAAGATCAAGAGCATGCTCTGGATGGAAGTTCGTCAGTTTGATCTGACGACAAAGTCATGGCACCATTCTTGACCTGCTTTGCCATACGCATGTTGTTTGTCTAAACTGCAAAGACTTTTTAATCGCAGAGTTTTCCTGGTGATGAAACCGTGCATGTGCATGTCGGTGAATGGGTGAAACTGTCACATTCTGCCATGGATCTATTGCATGTTGCTGCTTCCCGGACACATGGCACCATGTATGCACATATGCAGAGGGCGACATGCAATGCATTGCAAAACAAGGATGACAAATCAGCATGTTGTTTTCCAGGGCCACTTGTTCCAAACACAAACAAATGTTAAAGCCAACATAAATTGACAAGAACTTGTCCTACTTGGACGATTGGTGTCAGTTAATTGATCTTCACGTCGTTTCGCATGTTGCCACCAAGTTTGCGACGGTTACCAATGGATTTAAGTACATCGCGCTACATGTTCTTCGAGGCGGGTGACGCATCCGAGTTGTTTGGTCTGTGAAATGGCAGCAGTACGCATTTGTGGTTTTGACACATTTGTTTTGAAGACACCGACTTGCAAGGACTCAATGCAACAACGGATTGTCCTGTTGATTCATGTTGACATTGATTTGGTGAGAGAGATCTTGCAGCCCCATGATTGACAAGTCAATCGTACATGTATAATTCTATCAAGATAGCATGCGGTCCCCAACTGCTCACAGAATTTTGCAACAACAAAGAGTTTGTTTCAATTAACTCAATTTTCCGAAAAATAAAAGCCTCAAAGCATCTCTATTCATTATTCATAGCTCACCGTTGGATCTCTTATTGGATCACCCGTGGGCTTCGCTTCATCCCACGTCGCCCCAAACGCATGTCATGACTTCTGATCAACGTCGATGTAGTGGATGTAGACCTCGCCCACGCCGCGCTCCCCCTCTAGGCTCCGCCAGGCTGCGATGCCCTCGTCCCCGAGTTCGTTGTTCTCCAGCCACGCGGTGACCTGTTCCAGGTGCGGCAGGCACCGCACGGCCTCGGCCAAGGCCACGGCACCGGCGTCGCCGATGGAGTTGCCAGGCAGATCCAGCCCCAACTTCTTCAGCTGCTGCAGCTGCTCCAGCGCCGCTGCCAGCTCCGTGGCTTCCGCATCGCCGATGCCGTGACGGATGAAACGCAGCTTGAGCTCCGTGAAGCCTTCGTAGTCCGTGAGGTGCGGAGCTACTGCAGCGAAGATCCCGACATCTTCGAAGGCTTCCTCTCGGATCTGCCGCTCTATGGCCAGGTCTCCGTTTTCCATTGCAAGCTTCAGCCTCTTTGCAAACCACGGCGCCGCCTGCAGGCATAAAGGGAAGGGCAAAAAGTGGTAGAAATTTGGGACGAAATCAGGGTCGGTAGCCCAGCAGCCGTCACAAATGAATGGACACTTTACAGCACTTGCTGTGAAGGCTGTGCAAAAAAAAAAACTCAAAACGGTTTCAAATGGCCACGAGACTTTCACCGAAGCATTGGACGATCGAAAGTGAAGAAACACTGGTACTTTCCATGTTTCTTCAGGGCGAAATTGTGAAACCACGTATTGCCGATCTCACCGTGTTTGCAATTGTTGTGATGATTGCTTAGGTGAGAATCAGAATCACTGTCGTCCTTGTGATCTTGATGACTGTAATGATGATCATGACGATATTTCTTGATGATGGTGATGCCGAAGGTGATCATGATGATAAGCATGTTTATCAGGATGTAGTATGAGACAATAAAGTCATGGCAATGAAATCTCTGATGGCAATGGTATCAAGCCACAAAGCCACAAGAGCGAGAAGGGCCATAGAAAAACAACCAAAAGAGCAGAAACAGGAAGACGCGGGTAAAGCCAAAGCCAAAACAATCACACAATTCACAAAGCCAAGAAACCTAGAAGCAAAAGCGACCTGAGGCCTTCAGAACCGAAAACCGCGGAGAGTGAGCGAGAGAGGGGGAAGGGAAAAAAATGGTAGGAGGTCCTGGTCCTTGTTGATCAAAGAAAAATGAGAAAAGAACGTATGGGTCCTAAAGAGCAAGTCTGATTTCATATGTCATAGATAATCAATAGATATCAATAGTCAATATTTGCTCTACTGCTTGTGTCATTCGTTACCGAGTGAGGTTCACTGCAATGGGCACTGCAATTCCAATATTTCCCATGTGGATGATGACAACCCCCCATTCATGATGAATAAGTAACAACAATGTCTTGACTAGCTCACATTGATGGTGAATTTTGGCATCCCACTGTAGAACACAGAATGTGAACACACCACGAGACACCCTTCAATCAAGGCTTATAACGAATTTGAACGTGGACAACGTCAAGATGGCTAGATGCGCCACCCTTTGAACACTTTTTCAAAAACATCAACATGGCAAACAAAACACAAATGACGTACATGCACTTGATGAACGTGAGCCCAGTGTACATGTGCACGAAACGAGCAGGACAAGAAGAGATGTTACTTGATGAGAAATAGCTACAGTAGATCTGGCGTTGATGAAGGTGAAGGTAGGCTGAACAAGTGAACACCTCTGAATGTCCAACCTTGCGGCGCAAAGGCTTGTGAAGTAAGAAGGCAAGCGAGATTTGCAGGATAGGGACCGCCACGTTCAGCACAGCCACAAAGACAGAGCCTCCCTCAATCGCCATGTAGGCCTTGACTGCTGACACTTCGCTAATAGAATCAACAGATTAGACCCGTTCAGTGTACTGCAGAATCACTGCATAAATGCCTGTTGCAAAATACCAAGAAGAAATGAAAGTGGCAAAGTAAAACTGGGCATCTGCACCACAGCATTGTGACAAGGTAGTTTGACGCAGCCACGGAACGATGCCAACTAGGCCTTGGAAGATGTTCTCGATGGCCAGCAGAGAGCGCTTCACAGGAGTCACCTGCTTATAAGCTATGCCACTGAAGGCTTCCATCATTCCATAGAGGAAGTTGGACAGCCTCGAGCACATCTTCCACAAGCAGGAACAGCAAGCGTTATCTTCTGGCTCCGGGCGACCTGGCTTCAAGGCCATGGGACACACTGCAATGGGCGCATAGCTGCCCAGCATCTCGGTTGAGAAGAGGACAGCCATCTCCTCTGACAGGAAGTTCACGCCCACCATCCTTTCGATCCACCACCTATCCCTGCCAAAGAGGTATCCATACACCATCAGCTTGACCTTTGGGAACCAGCCGAGAAAGATCACGTGGATTGCCACCAAGAACAACCAGCTACTAATCCCAAGCACTTTGAGAACCATGCTGCTCGAGTGGACACATAAAGCACCCACCAGGACATCCTTCAAGGTATCGTAGGTGTCTGAGATCACGGGCCAAGTGGCCGAGATGGTTCCTTCCAAGAAGGCCGATGCAGCGAAGGTGCGCTTCATCCGAGCGGCTCGTGTGGCAGCCACGATGGCTTGCACTTCCAGCCAAAAGCAATTCAAGCAGAACAGGACATAATACAGCTCCCAGTCCAACCTCAAAAATACAGGGCATGGTCAGCTCCTCAATCACCCAGACCTGATCGAACCACCAGGAAAAGTTAGTGAACTTCAGAAATTTCAACATATGGTATTGGAATATTCTGCTTGCTTTCATATTTTTCAATGATAAACGGCGCACAGTAAGCCGTTTCAATAGTGAACATTTGGCGTGCTTTCCCACTATTCAGTAGAATTGAGAGATATGAACAAACGCTTCAACCTATTCAACTCCATGTTCTAGCTATATATGTATACTCTACACCTGACTTGCCCAATCTTGTCCATCAACTGCTGGACTAATCATAATAAATCTGCTCGTCCAAGGGTGGCATTCCTTCATCCAAGGGACCCAAATCTTTTCGAAAGGCGACCTGAAGTCAAACTGAACACCGCTGCTGCCAAAGATGCCCAGAAAACCCCGCTGAAGACCACAGTAACCAGCCATCGCTGCTGCACTCGGCGGCTCCGGATCTCATCTTCCCTTTCATCGATAATCCTCTCTTCATCGATCTCAGCCGCCCTTTCATCGATCATCCATTCTGGCCTGCCGTCATCCGAGCTTTTCACGTCAACTTCTGAGCTCGTTCCATCTTCATCGCAAGCCGCGATGGTCACCAGCGCTTGCCAACTGCCACGGGATCGGTTGGCTCCGCAGCATCCACCACATTTGGGGCCCAGCATCATGATGCACGTGCCCAGCAGCACCGTGGCCAGGTACGTGAGAAGGAACAGCGATGCAAAGTAACGCAGTCGCTTGGAGGAGTTTTCTGCATCCATGGCACCGATCTGGTGCACTGTGGGAAGCCACTCGGGGCTCTCTGCAAATGGCATTCGGATAGCGGCGACAGCACCAGGCAGCTGCTCTACCGCAGTCATCAGGTCCTGGAAGGTGAATGCGGAAAAGTTGCGGTGAAAGATGTCTGGGATGTGTTCTGCGACAGCGATGAGGTCCTTGCTGCTGGGCAGTGAAAAAATTGGGCCTTGAAGTCTGGCCCTGAACCCTCATCATCAAACTTGTTTCCCTTGTTTCAATTGCGGGAAAGATCAAAATGTTTCAAAAAAAAAGTGCAGACTGAGCATCTGGTACTGGTGGAAGCGCAACTGCGTTCGCAACAGTGAAACTGGTCATAAGAAGCAACATCATTGCTTCGCAATGCTCATGCGGAGCGCCAAGGAAATTGTGAAAGTTCAGAATTTGACTCTTCGGCAGGTCTGAATTATCATCTTGGTCCAATCTTGGTGGTGATGTTTGACATGTGTCGAGAAGCTACTGCTTTCGTTGTTGACAAGCCGTTAAATGTTTAACACCTGCATTTGACGATCCTCTGCATAGGAATTGAACAGTGATGATGTGGCGTGCAACTTGGTGCATTGATCTAAAAAGCAGCAGCGGAGCATTTCTCAATCCACACCACCTGTGAACAGGATCAACGACGTCGGAAACGTTGCCTCTTCAGAGTTCACGCGAGCACCAATTGAAATGTCGAGACTGTCCATTAAACAAGCACTTTTTGAAGATGAAAGCAGCCAAGCGGATACATCACACATCGACGCCAGAAATCTCTGAAATCGCAACACCGCAGCATCTCAAGTCTGGACAGAGTCCACTTGCAGGCCTCTATGGTGTCCATGGCCTCCAGCTCCAAGTTTGGTCGCTATTTTCTCATTCCCAGAGCAGATCCTGTCATCTGAGGAGTGGAGAACGGCTACACGGTTTGAACATCATCGGAGTGCCAAGACTCTTCCAATTTGCATTTCTAGCGCCCACCCAAAAAAACGAGTCGTCCAAGAGACAAAACTTTATGCACGATTAGTGGTCTCCACTTTGCCATTTCTATTTGCTGCGTTTGGGGCGAAAATGCCAACTCTCTGTCTTTGAAGACCAAGACCACGACCACAACCAAGAAACAAACCAACCAAACCAAGAAACGGAGTCAATCAATAAATCAAACCGAATAAAATCAATCGACCAACCCTCAACAACTGCTGCAACAGCTGCCCCGCTCACTCAAAGACTGTGAGATCCAGGCTGGGGGAACGACCTGCAGGTCTTTGGAACGTCCTCAGTGCGAAGGTGACCATCCACATGGCCTGGGGTGACCCCAAGGTTGCCACCTATATGGCTGGCTGAGAATCGACAAGGAGCGACATCTGTTCATGATGGGTTCATAATGGTGAATAAGAATGGCTAGGAATGAGCAATAAGTGATGTCAGTTCATTCAGTTAAATATCAGTGATAGAAAAAATTGAATAAGAATGATCCAATTATGATTCAGTGGTCAATAGTCATTGTTTTAATCAAGCTTCATTACGATTATATCCTCCCCCTGATATCAGGGCTTCCTGGTCCCACCTAAGCCATGTCTGGATTCCCAAGCGAACCCAAAAATTTGGGGGGGAGGCCTCATATAAGGGGGAAGGGACTATATAGAGGTAAAAGTGAGATCGAACCATCCAACCTCGACCATGGTCGTGGCTCCCACTGCTTAAAAGCTCGTGAATTCCTTGGTTTTGGCGCATGCCTGGAAACCCTAAAACTTCAGGGGATGGCTGGCAAGGGATACAAGCATCTACACGATCTGACCCGGGAAGTACCAAGCTAAGCAGAGCTGTGAGTCAAAGACAATGATTGATCCTTACTAGTGGGAAGAAACATCTACATGAACAGCTGGTATAGCTGGTCAAGCCAATGATCAACAATGTCATTATTCATTCATGTTACACATGTTTGGTCTGCTATTGGACATGAGAGTGATAATCTTCGGAAAAATGATTCAGCCACATGCGATTGATAGCTGGAGGAAAGAAGGAAAAGTTCGCGTGGATCACTAGCGATGTGACGAAACCGCTCGAAGGTTGCGTTGCTTCCTTGGCTTTGTTGATGGCCATGTGATCTTCTGGGTATTCACACTTTGTACCTTAAATGGTAGTGGAGCACGTGACAAAACTGGACGTGATCAAAGCTGCCACAGTCCGCTGGGCTTGCGATAGCCGCTTCCTCTCCAATGCTTGAAAATGTCCCCTCAGATGGGCAAAATCTATCAATCCTAGGAAAGATAGCAAATGCATCCATGTCTCAACACAGCCCAAACCATACAACTTGAAGTTTCATTTCACAGAGAACACCGAAGGTGTGGATGATTCATCGACAACTCCCCAAGCTCTGCATCAAGGCCCAGGCGGTCCGTGGATCTCTGAAGGACCAAGGCGAAAAGCTCAAAGCTGAGCTCCTGATGGCTTGGCTGACATTCTCTGGCGGAAAAGTTGGCGCAGTGCTGGTTGAACCTTGAAACTGTGTGGCTGTTTGTAACGAAGTCATGTCTCCACATCATTGAGCTGTTGATGTTTCAGATGGCAGTTGGTTGTTCCCGGTTGAAAACGGAAAAGAACGCCCTTGTTGGTTAAAACGTATCAAAGTAATATTCCAATGTTCTGGTGGGTGACTAGAACCAGCATCTTATTCTTACAAGCTTTTACAATGAGCCATGGGCTTCCAAACACCTACTATCAAGCATCAGTAGCTGTGACAGCCACCAATGATCACAACCATCACTGAAAGATAAGTCGAATCAATGATGATAAATTACAGCCACGATCAACCATCACAAATCATCATTAACCAAGGTTGCCAACCCGGATTGACTCCCAGCAACCACAAGCTGAACAATGGAACAACTGACCCACAGATGGAATGAAGCCGTGAGGAACTCACCACCGTTCCCCATCCGCCTCGCCATTGCGTTTCATCCGCGCCAGCGAAACGCCCCAGCGGAACGCCCAGCGAGGTGATCCAGCTGGTGCCTCAGCTGGTGGATGCCGGCTTAGGGTTGCTTCACAGAACTTGTTAGTTGACCAATGGTATTAAAATATATCAAAGTAATCGTTGGTCAACCAAAATAAATCAAAGTAATCGTTAGTTGAAGCAATTATTGGTTGTATTCCATGGTGTTAAAGTAATCATGGTTGAAGCGATAAGTTGATGAATAACCAATAAGCTATGTGAGGAAACCAATGCTTTCACTTAGTTGAAGCGATTGGTTATGACCCATTGTATCAAACTGGTTCGTTGATGATTCGTTGATGGCTGCTGGTCGATTTATTGGTGGATTTCACTCTGATGCTTGTTGGGTACATGACAAATGGATCAGCAAAAAAAGGCACCGGGAGATTGGTAATGAATCATACCCATAGGCCAATTGTAACAAAGTGACCAGCTCAATGGATGAAAGACCACAACACCATGATAGACTAACAAGCTGGGCAGGCTCACAGCCTCTCAGCCAAGAGGTGGATGCCGCCCCGAAAACGGCTGTGTTGAAGACCTGTGGTGGTGTCATCCGCTGATTTGTTGGTTGATTAGTTGGGCTTTGCATATTCCATGGTGATTCGCCACTGAGAAAACGAGAAGTGCAATCACTTGCGATATCCAATCAGTAAAGTTGATGCCTGCACTGATGTTCAGTTATGTGGAACGATCTCTGCAGTTCTGCATTGATATCCAACCATGAGCTGACAGTAATATTCTCCAACCAAAGAACCAATCCACCAGCCGGTTGTTGTTATGTCTTCATCATTGCACCAGTCATGAATCATTCACAAACCCATTGCTAATTGGTTGTGTCTGTTGCCGCACTCTTCCTGGCATTGCCCAGTGCCTCAGTAACCTCCTGTGGTCCATGTACTACTCGCATTGCGGGACGATACTCACTATCTCCAGGATTGACTGATTCCACGTTACCCGATGTACCCAACAGTCGTTGACAAAGTTTGGACGCTCCACCGACGACCTTACCTCCAACATAGACTGCTCCCACACACATCAGGATCAGACCACAGATCCACATCCATCCCAGATCATCGTGATGACCTTCCTCACTCACTGCCGCTGCTCCTGTCACCAGCGACGTTCCTGCCAGAAGTGCAACTTTCGCTGGAACACTACCTTCTGGTCCAACACATGTCTTTGTTGGTTTGTAGTCTTCCTTGCCAATGCACAGGTCCTGAAGGGTTCTCTCGAAGGCTGCTCCTTCGACACTCTTCGTGAAGGAGTCCGCCACCAGCTCCTTCCCATTCAAGTGGCCCAACTGCCACTCAGCTTGTTGAAGCGCCGTCCTCAAGATGGCTGCTCGAATTCTCAAATGGCGTGTTCGCCAACTTCCTTGACCTTCTCCCGTTGCGAGAGTGATCGCTGCGGCATTGTCTCCCCACAACCGTTTGGTCAGCTCAGACGGTTCAATGCCTCGAATGGATGCCACCAAGGCAGCGGTTGCTCTCCCCCCAACCAAAGCTTCACACAGAGAAATCAGCTCGCTCTCTGCTGTAGATTGTGTTGGAAAAGGTTGTCGAGTTGTACTCCACATCACTGGAGCACCGGCATAGTAGTACACCTGCCCTTGAACTGAGCGATACCCCGCCGTAGAGGCATAGGAGATGTCCGAGAATGCCTCAATGGTGTTCTCATCTCGGGGCTTCCCAAGTTGACCTCGTGCTCCATGTTCTGGACCAGCGGTCTTCTCATAGATCAGCCCACGGGTTGGTCTACGAAGATACTCCATCACTTTCATTCCAATGTCGAGGGTCATAGTGGGTGCCTTGGTACTCAACCTTGACATCGCTGCCACCGCAACTGAGATCTCTGGACGTGTCCTTGTCGCCAACCAGAGTAGGGCACCGGTACAAGCTTGAGCTCTTCGGACTGCTTCTGCATCAGTGGACTTGGTCATCATGGCCTCTTCCTCTGGTGTAGGAAGTCTCACGGACGGCTGCGGTGAGGTTTGAGTCACACCCCACTTCTTGATCAACTCTTCTTCATAGTTCAACTGATGCAGCCGAAGACCACCTCCGCGATGTTCTTCATTGGCCTGAACTTCGAATCCACAAAAGGTCAATGGCTTCTCCACCGTAGCTTCCTCATATGGAGAACATTCCCAAACCTTGGAGATCGCTTGAAGGGCCAATTGTGCTGTATCGTTCGTTGCGGCCATCAAGACATCATCTACATACACAGCCATCACTCCTTTCTGCTTGACCTCTCCACTTTCAACGCACTCCTCTTGCAAATGCCAGAGGTGCTGGTCAGCAGTTGGTGTGAATCGCCCTTCCCAGCACTGGCCACTCTCATAGTTCCACCACCTGATTGCGGGAATCTGTTGGTCACGGTAGTCAGCCCAGTCCCGTGGCGATGTCATAAGTCCATACATCGCACCATCCACTATCCAGACATCTTGCGACGTGGCTACTCCCAATCGAGAGTAGATAGCTGGGGTAGTCATTGCAATGACCTTGCTGCGATCCTGCCTCGGCGCATTGAGAAAGGCGGATTTGATATCCGTGCTATACACTGACCAATTGGATAATGCAGCTTGTCTCACAACGCACCGGATTTGGGAGGCATCGCAACCACCAGCGTAGGTCGCGGCTGTCACTGGTCCTTCGAAGTTGCCACAGATGCATGCTCGAACCTTATGTCTACCACCCATCTTGCGCGTGAAGACAACCTTGCTCGGCAGCTCCTCGTACTTCATGTTCTGGTCCATGGCTAACTTCTTGGCTTCAGTCCTTGACATCTGGCGAACAGCTCTCTTTTCAACTACCAGTGAGTGGTACTCGCTCAGCATCGCATCTCTCCATTCATCCCACTCCCGATAGACCTGTTCTGCTGGAATGGTCTTCGTGACAAGGTAGTTCTCCTCTTCATCTTCACGTTGCTGATCCAAATCCAATGACCGAAGTTGGAGCTCAATCTCAACTTTTTGACTTGCCAGCATTGCCAACGAAGGGACCAAATGAACTTGATCTGGGTTCATATCATCGATCAGCCTGCATTCTTCACTGAGTACCTCAGCTGTGCCTTGATGCATTCGAAGTAGTCTGGCTCTTTCCTGTTCTCGTGCTCCTGGATGTTCAGCATAGACTTCCTTCTCCCCCGAGTTGGAACCCAACTCCACTGCTGCAACACTGGGAGCTGGTTGTTTTCCATGGAGCCTTCGACGAGATGAAGGAGCCAGCCGTTCGGCACTGTCATCTGCAGGTCGCTCTTCCACCAATCGGACCACTTCATCCTCCCCCGGTCCTGGATGTTCAACGACCACATCTGTGGATGCCAAAAACTTGCCATCCTCCAACTGGATGCAGTACCCACCTGATGTCAACGACGACCATGGATCTGGCCCCATCACATAACCAGTGGACCTGTCCCAACGCCATGCAGCATAGCGACTGTTCCACCACTTCCGCTTCACCAACACCTTGGTCCGAAATGGGAGCAACGTTGGGACTGGAACTCCACATTGTTGTAGTTGCCAGCGAAGTCGGCGTTCAGCTGCATGACGCACCATCAATGGCCACCGCGCTTCATCCAAGTCATGGGCCTTCATAAGGATCTTTGCATGACGTTTGACGACCCCAATCTCATTCTCAGCTCTGCCATTTGCCTTCCAGTCAGAGCCAGTAGTATACGTGGCGATGATGTCCCTTTCATAGCACCAGTGCTGCACCGCCTTCGAGGTGAATTCCTTGGCTCGATCGGCATGAACCCGCATCACATGGAGTCCTAAACTTCTGATGCGAGCATGAATACGGGACAACCCTTCAAGGATGTGTCCCTTGTGGCGGCTTGGCAGAACTTCCACGAAGCATAGGGTCTTCACCTTCACCCCTTTGCACTCCTCCACCAACTTCATCCAATTGTCATGGGATTGCTTGGCCGTGAGACGAGCACGATCATCCCCGTCTTCTCCATCATCTTCATCCATGGCCTCTTCTTCCCATCTGGGAAGCTCACCATCCTCGTAGTCGGCCTGACAGCCATCACCCTCGACCATTTCATCCAGTGATGGAAGAGGAACAGCTTCTGGATCTCCTTGATGGCCAGGACCAACCAGGGGCAAATCGTCCAAGGTTGTGGGAAACGTGTAGCATCCAACCATGATGTATTTGCACTTCTGGTTGAACTGGTCCTGTCCTTCCTTCAATCGACCTGAAAGATCCAGGGAGAGGCAATAGGCACTTGGATGTTCGATTCGACGGTGTGGTCTAGACCGGCCCGCCGCCTCCACGCAAACTTTGCAATCACGACGCATTGGTTGGTGGTCGTTCATCACGTGGAGCTTCCATCGGTGAAGTGCAACTTCTGACAAAGGACACATGCGAGGAATGACGTCATCTCGCGGCCGTGCGCTGTCCTCACCAGAGTCCCGGGTTGCCGAACTCCTCCCAGCAGAGCCCAGTGCCCCGGATCGGCAGCGGCCATTGTCCTTGTCCAGTTGCCTTTGGATTCCCTCCACCAAAGCTGCTTTAAGTCCTGGAGCCCAGGCAGACCAGGTAGCGCTTTCCTCAATGCGCTCCTGCAGTGACCTCTTCTTCCAATCACTCTGATAAAGTTCCGTAGGTGCCACTGCATCAGCCAACTGCTCCATGCCATCGATGTTGTGGGCAAACGACGTTGGTTTTGGTCGTTGATGTCCAAAAGCTCCTTGATCAAAGTGAGTGACCTGAAGAGCATGCTGATCCTGGAAGTGCTTCCACTCTACCGTTCGGAAAACACTCATGTACTGCCGCTTCGCCACTTCTTCCTTGGGGCGATACTCAGCTGGGTCCCGTGGCTGCTCCATCCCAAACAGAACCTTGGACATGTCATCCGGCTTCCAATGAACTGCAATGCTATAGAGCAGCTTCATCCTAAACATCAGGACCACATCTTCCATCACCATGTCCTTCTGTTTCTTGGCCAAAGAGCTAAGACCGTAGGGTTCTTCTTGGCTCCTCACAGGTTTCGGGCCGTTGTCCTCAGCATATCGACATGCCGACACTGTGCGGCAAGGCGGTCCACCTATCACAGCTGCCACCTTTCCTTGAGCTGCTAGCTTCATGAGAAACATCATCACACTGTCACTCATCAAATTCATCCTTGGGTCTAGCAGCCGGTCCACACAGATCACCACCGTCTCCTTATCCTCAAGTCGCTGCCAGGTCTTCACGTCCTTTCCGCTGAACAGATGAAGAATCACCCGTTTGGATCTGTCGATCTGTCTCCTCCTCCGTCGATTCCATGGCAAATCTTCTCCCCGGACTTCCATCAACTTGGGGACGATTTTCATGCTGATATCCTCTGGTAGCCCTGGAAATTCTTTCCGGATCATCACGGTCAAAAGAACCGATGGATCCACATGCTGAGACCTCAACATCACCTCCGGTTGGTTCACCAATGCTCTCACCAAAGCCATTCTCATTGACTTCAGTTGGCTTTCTTCTTCAACCTGACGCATCAACTTCATTCCAACGGACTTCTCAACCATTGGACATCCTCTAACTACCTCGATCACCAACTCCTTTCCTTGGGGTCCTCGGAGCTTGCATTCATCCCCAATCCATTGGATGCCAAATCCCAACTCCGTCAATGCTCCCATTGGCAGGATACCGTTCCCAAAGCTGTCATCATCCGGAGAAGTCAACAATGTTGAAGTGCCATCTTTGAGTCGTAGCCGCGAAGTCGTTCCCTGTGCCAGAGCTACCACTGTTTCCGATGCTTCATTCCACTCTTTC
>VSDK01020411.1:22035-52673 GCA_009767595.1 Symbiodinium kawagutii
CTCTTTCCATGACTCAGCTTTCCGAAGAACGTGAGTAGCTCCACTATCAATGAGCACCTGATCACCACCAGTGACCTCACCTTCCTCATTCATAGCCAACTCGTTGAGCTTGATGGTCTTGACACTGGGAAGATGTAGTGCCTTCAACAATTTCGTGGCTTCCTGAAGTAATTCCGAAGTGCTCCCCCCAGTACCACCATTCTCAGGCTTGACATCCGTCTTAGCAGTGGCATCTTCATTGGATTGACCTCCGCTCTTGCCCTGCTTGTTGTCATCCTTCTTGTCATCTGGGGTAGCACTGGTTTCCTTTTTGTCTCCTTTTCCATCATGTTTCGATTTCGATTTATTCTTTCCTTTTCCTTTGGCTTTTCCTCCTCCATCTTCACGTTTGCCCTCATCTCCCCCCGCAGGCGTTCGCGCCTGTGTCTTCACCGGGCAATCTTGCTGAAGATGTTGTGTGGAGCTGCAATTCCAACACCGCTGAGATTTGTCACTGACCCCTTCCCATGGATGTGGCCACCGACAACGTTGTCCTTGGCGACAGCCCGATTCGGTCAACCAAAACTTGCATGGCCATGGGGTTGCAGTGGATGGCTCCGAGGGCTTCCCTGGAGTCATAGGTGTTGTCACCGCCTTCACTGCTGGCTTGCTCGGGCTCTTCAGGTCCACAGGTGCTGCCTCTGGAGACGAATGCATCACCATCTCAGCTTCAGCCAGCAACAAATCATAGAACAGCCAAACATTCTCCAAGGATGGCCTGACATCCAACGCATGATTCATCCGAAACGTAGCGATGCGAAAGGTGGACTGGGTGTAGTTCTCCAGTGGTTTAGCAATGCCATCCAAAGTGCGGACCATCAGCAAAGGGTCCGGGAGTTGAGTGCACAGCTCAGCAGCACGATTTGCCTTCCTCTTCCACAAGCGAAGAGATGACACCACTTCATTTGGTGTGCGGGTTGCCGGCACTGTCGTCAAGTCTTCTAGCAACCTGCTTCTTTCTCCAAGGCCTCCCGGCTGATAGGTGCGAAACACCCGATACAAGATGCCAGCCGTGCTAAGCTCTCGGGTCGCCACCACCTCATCTTTGACGCATCGTGGAACGGCTTGCAGGAGAAGTGAAGTCACTCGCTGATCCAGCCTCTCATAGCCCACTGGAAGCTCATCACTTCGAGGTGCACCAATCTTCAACCTCGTCAACGGATCTGCATGTAGCCACTGAGAGTACCTTTGAGTGGTGATAGCCATGATCCGCTTCCACCATCCAGAGGCTGTACGAGATAGGTCACCCACCAACGGCTCCAACTGGATCAGCCAATCTCCAGCATCCAAGCTAGCTTCCCTGCCTTCGGGGGACGGTAAAGACGGCAACGTCACTGGAACTGCCTTCAAGTCGCCGTCCTCAATCACATCTCGATCACCACGAGATGCACTGCGAGGTCTGTTCATCTTCCCCAACGGACACGCATCCACTCCAGCGTACCCACGTTCTGCTTGTCGTTGATCGTGCCATGCCCCAGCCCGATCTTGAAGACAAGGTTCTCCAAGCGCATGTTGCATGCTACCAGCCCGAGCTTGAAGACGATCAGGTCCAAGCTCATGCTGCCACTCATCCGCCCGACCGTGAAGACGAGATTCACCAAGCACATGCTGCATGCCATCAGCCCGAGCTTGAAGACAATCAAGTCCAAGCCCCTGCTGCATAGTGCCAGCCCGACCACGTGGATAAAGTCCACCGTGCCACGGCGGCGCACCACTAGCCCGATCGTGATGACATTCTTCACCTCGCGCAGGTGCTGCAAAATCTCGGTCTCCAGCATGTCGTCGCATTCGTGCAGCTGACAGGCTGTTCTCACGTTCCCTATCCACCTCTTTGACGAATGGGGTGTGCCAGTATCCAGGCATGGGTTTCCCAGTACGAGCTTGATGATCCAACAATTCTTGGAGCCGACCTACTTCATCTTCCAACCAGCTAATACGAGGACTACCATCACGAACATGATACTCACGCTCACCCATAACACCTCGATATTTTCGTGGTCTCTCTTCCACCAACTCATAGTGCTGCAATTCTACCGGCCATGCTGGAAGAGGAGGTGGCGGAGATGGTGGGGGCGGCCCCTGGGGCACCCTTGTACCATTCGGAGTACACTGGAAGGTCTCCGGAGAAGCCCATGCTGGTTGGGATTGTGTGGTACCCGGAGTTTTCTTTCGCTGTGGTGATGCCACCCTTGGTTTCATAGCTTCCGCATTCCATGATGGTGGTATCACTGGCACCCTACTCTTCTCTCTTTCTTTCTCCATCTCTCTCTCTGCTTTCAGTGCCTTCAGTTCGTTTTCAAGCAGCTCATTTTTCTCATGCAGCTGTTCTGCTTCTTCTTTGAGTTGAATCATCATCACTTCACTCAAAGCCCTTTCTAAGCCATCAGCCTTCTGACTAGCTTGGGTCTCTTCACTTCGCTGGGGTTTCGTCCCAACTACCCTACGACGCCAACCACTTCGCTCCACCGGCTTGCCCCCATCTCCCTTGGTGTCCTCCTGAGTCCTCCCAGATGGATTCACCTCCTTGGTCTTCTCGTCCCCCAGGTCACTGGCTTGAGGCGTGCAGAAGCTTCCAGATTCACCTTTTCCCTGGCTAGTACCGCTTGGCCTATCAGCTAAGGGTTGCAGTGAACTATCGCTATCTTCGGGGACCGACACCTCTTCCGCTCTCAACCCGGCAGGTCGTAGGGTCTCTAGGGTGTGATCCATCTGAACACGCTCGCTCCAGAAAGGACAAACTGTTGGTGGCAATGATGAAGCCCGGCCCCTATCATCCGACATGGCTGGCTTAACACGTTGGGCTCATAACCCTCAAGACAGAGGGCGCAGCTAAGTCCTTTTCTTCGAACACAAATGCCTATGGATTCAGGCATAGTTGGTACACTTCTTGACTTTGTGCAGTGTCCCTGAAGCAACAAGTATTGACACTTGGCGGGTAGCCATGCTCTTACATACACGAAGCAATTCAAACCCTGTGACCTCAACACTCCAGCCAAACAAAAACTTCAGCAAAGCTGTAGCTGGGTAGACCTGTTGGAAAAGAGGTTGTGATCAGCATGTGGTTGCAAATGCTAAATATGATATCGATATATTAAGGATAAGTAAAAGACTAATCTTGCAATTACATGACTCGGAGTTTGCGTGAATGTCGTTGGACCGAGTGAATTCACCAACTGGCACTGCTGCATCGCATAATTCAAACATCGTCATTGGTCCCCGCAGATATTTGCTCCTGAGCCAGTGCTAGGTGGCCTGGCTATTTCGGTACGTAGCCGGCGCTTTCAAACATCTGGCAATACGGATGCCAACGTTCTGGGACCAGTCAAGGACCCAAAAAAATGATCATTTCAATTTTAGTGGGAGATGAACCCGCGACTTAGACAAACATCGGTGTAGTACGATTTTCTGCGGGTTCATGTCATGTCCTTCCGGCAGATACATTTTTTAGCTCTTCGATGCACAGATTCTTGTTGCTTGAGCGCAATGAAGTTGATGGACTTGAATGTGATCCAGCTATCGATTTCAGAGGATTGAACTGCAACAGTTGCAACAATATACACCATACATGGTCCAAAGACACCACCTTGTTAAGCAGAACATTGTAAGGGATCAAGCGCTATGGAGGATCGTGGCGCCGCCGCCTCGCCATGAAGATGATCTTGACCTTACAATGAATAGTGAATGACTTTCCCAGCTGCTTGAAGAGTTTTTGCTAGAAACCGAGGTGAGCTGAAAACAGCGCACTGGTGTGACGCATTGTAAAGAAAGTTGGTGTCACAGAAGTTCCAGGAACCCCAAATTGTCGGGTTGTCGGACCGGCCGCGCCTCAGAGTCCCAGCGTTGCCTGCAAGTTTCATGCCATCAAAGTTGCTTGGACTCTACCGTCCAACCGCAGCAAGATCAAGAGCATGCTATGCATGGAACTTGGTCAAGTTTGATCTGAAGAAACAACAGTCCCACATTTCACCTGCTGTGCATTGCGTGTCGTCTTCTCAACAGCACCACAGCCGCGATTCTTTCCCGGGGGTCTTGACTGTGAAATCATCCCATTCTGTGCATGGGTGACACCTTTCGATTCTACCATGGATCTATTGGATATTGCTGCTACCAGGCCACATGGCCCGGCACAATGCACATCTGCCGAAAGCAACGTGAAAGGCATTGCAAACAACTACTAGTATGACAAATCAGCAGGTTGTTTTCCAAGGTCACTGGTTCCAAGCACAAACAGGTTTTAAGAGTCAAATGAGTTGACAAAAGCTTGTACTATTTGGATGAATTGTGCCAGTAACTTTGTCTCCACGTCGCTTCGCATGTTGCCACCACATCTAGAATGATCTGTGGATCATCTTCCGCATGGCAGCTACAGTGAGCTACATTGCGCAACGCGTGCATCGAGGCATGTGTGATGCACTGAGATTTTTGTATGTGACAAATTATAAAGGTCAAAAAAAGATTACCTTTGGCAATTGAAATCGTTGTTTTGACTCGTTGGTTCTGAAGCAACATTAGTAACATTGGCGGTTTGTGCTGCAAATGTTGACGTTGATTTGGCGAGAGGAATCTTGCAGCCCCACGATTGACAAACACAGGTGCATAGTTGCCATGTCCCATGTCTATCTCAAGACTCTTGCTGCTTCGAGAAGGCCATGGGGTTTCGAACCCAAGCAAATGTTCATGTACTATACTTGAAATCATATTTCTGGAATCACAATCACAAATCATATCTCACATTTGGATCACCATGCACCATGCGCTTCGCTCATCCCACGTCAGCCCGGATGCGTATCAGTGCCCTCGCTCAGTCGTCTTGCAAGATGTCGATGTAGACATATCTGCAGCCCTGGCTCTGGAGCTCCTCCTGCAGCTGCTCCCAGGCCGCGGTGCCCACGTCCGAGAGGTCATTGTCGTCTCCCAGCCCCACCCTGACCCACTCCAGGCGCGGCAGGCGCCGCACGGCCTCGGCCAAGGCCACGGCACCGGCGTCACCGATGGAGTTGTCCCACAGAACCAGCTTCAATTTCTTCAGCTGCTGCAGCTGCCCCAGCGCCGCTGCCAGCTCCTCCGCACCCGCGTCGCCGATGCCATGACCATGGAATTGGCAACTGTCGAGTATGTCGCAAGAGCCAAACTCCAGCGTCAGCTCGGTGAAGCCTTCGTAGTCCGCGAGGTACGGAGCCAAGGCGGTGAAGATCCCAAGATCTTCGCAGGCTTCGGATCGCATCTGCTCCTCCATGACCAGGTCCCCGTTCTGGATTGCGAGCTTGAGCCTTTTTGCAAACCAAGGCGCTGCCTGCACGGAAAGTGGAAATCATCATCATCATCATCATCATCATCATCATCATCCTCATCATCATCATCCTCATCATCATCATCATCATCATCATCATCACCATCATCATCATCATCATCATCATCATCATCATCATCATCATCGGTACAATCATCATCATCATCATCATCATCATCATCATCATCATCATCATCATCATCATCTTCATCATCATCATCATCATCATAATCATCATCATCGGTACAATCATCCTCATCATCATCATCACCACCATCATCACCACCATCATCACCACCATCACCACCACCATCATCATCACCATCATTACCACCACCATCATCACCATCATCACCATCATCATCATCACCACCATCATCATCATCATCATCATCATCATCATCATGTCATGGCAATGAACATGTTGGTGACGATGCTTTCAAGCAACAAAGACCGCAGAAAAGCAACGACCACCGCCCAAACAGGAAGAAGCTGGTAAAGGCATAAGCCCAAATAGCCACCAAATTCACAGCCAAGAAACACGAATGCAACAGCGACTTGAGGCCTTCTGGGCGAAAAACACAGATTGAGAGCGCAAGAGAGGCCCAAAAAAAATGGACATTGCTGCTTGGGATCAGTGAAACTAACCAGCTGCTTCGGAAGCAGTTGGTAACATAAAAATCAGAAACTAAACATAGGCCATGATTTCCTGTACACTCAATGGTCAATATCTGATATGCTGATATGCTGCTTAACGTCATTCGTCATCCAAGCAAGATTCTTTACGACGGTCACTACAACCCCTACAACCTGTACTTCCCATGTTGTGAATGACCGCCTCAATTGATGGTGAATGACTAGCCAGAGATTAGCAAGCTCAATGCTGATGATTCTTGGCATCTACATGTAGAAAAAAGAACGCGGAACTGTCATGCGACACCCTGAAATGATGAAAAAAAACTTAAACCCTTAAATCCAAGTGCACGCGCGCTAAGTGAAGAAGGCTAGAAACGTCCCTATCTCAAGAGATGTAACCTGTAAGACCATGGCCAACCACAAACACACAATTGCAAGTGCGTGCACTTGATGAACAGGAGCGCAGTGTACACATGCACAGAAATATGAGCCGGCCAGGACACGTTTTCGATAAGCAAGAACACAAGAAAGCCTGTCAGAATATGTACCAGAAACATCCAGGAACTATGCCAGGACACGGATCGCTCCAAGGAAGTATTTAATTTGGAAGTGTGTCCTTGCGTTTCCGGCGTTGCGAAGCTGAAATCTCACAACTGGCACAGTTTTTGCGATACGTTCGAACCCACATCTTACGCACGCACATTTCTAGCGTTTGTTCGGTAATTTTGAACTATGAGCTTGTCATGGTAGTTTTGTTCTTGTTTTTGTCACCGGGCTAAAAACCGAATGTGTAGTCGTGAACATTCCACAAAGGTGCGTGTTGGTGAAGTGGGGTGGGGTGGGAAGTTAACGTTCCCTTGCAATCTCTCAGTGCTGGTGAGTTCGAACGCACGGTCTTCAGGAACAAGTTGTTGAGCGTGCACACAGGGACCATTGACGCCTGCTAGAACAAACGAAGACTCATATCCCCAGATCTCTCAGGTACAAGTCTGCTGAAATTCCTGTGCGCATTGGCAGCTGTACCTCGCCAGTGAACGCACTTGAGCAATGCTCAATGTTTCGATTTGTTCCGACCCTCCAGCTCTCCACTGCGCAAGACGTGGGGAGAAAAAAGCAGCGAGTGAAATCTGAATGCGCCGTGGTGAAAGCACCATTGCATATTCAGGATGCATGACTGGAGATCATAGAGTTTTGACAAAATTGCTGTGTCACTGGAGCGAAACACCCAAAAAATGTAAAACTCTAGGGAATTTGGATATGAAAAAAACACATGCTGAAGATGCAAACATCTTTATCTTCTGATGGTTAGTGAAGGTACTGAAGATATTGATGGGTCTTACAAACCAAAAAACCTGAGAGCTTCGTTTATGTGCTTTCTTTGGCATTAGCTATTGTTTCAAGTTGCACACACTCTCACCGTATTCCAGTGTTGTGGAGCTTGGCAGGGTCTGAAGCGTTGCGCATTCACTCTTTCCGATCTATGTGCGCCCTTTTGAAGCTCAACCGATTTACCATACCTGTTGTCTGCAGCACGTCTCCATACACTGATTGTCTCCTTCTCAGTGTTGTTGCGCTGTTGTTGATGATGACAATCATGATGATGTGCACTGTGGCGAGACAATGGGGATGACCGTGATGATGATTCTGCAACGGAGTGCGGGGCTAGATGAGGCATGGGGGAACGGTCGTATCATTGCCATTATCATTGTCAGTATCACTGTCATTGCCAATTTGCCATCGTCATGGGGATAGATATAGCTGTGGTTGCCGTTGCTGTTGTTGATGAAGATGCTGCGATTAGGCCACGAAAATGAAAATGCGGATGATGATGATGACGGTTTTGAAAAAACAAGCAAAAGCCAAGAAGCCACAAAGACCGCAGAAGCCACAGAAAAAAGTGACAGAAAACCGGAGAAAACAGAAAAGCCGCAAAGACCACAGAAAAGGGAAAAAGCTGGAAAACCTAAAAGCCAAACCAACAAAGTCAAGAAAAGGGAAGCATGGAAAAATGAAAAGGTCGGAAGTATCATTACATGATCAGAACTCTTACAGTATATGCTGCAAACATAAATGCAAGAAAATGAATCAATTTAGGGCTGATAGGCAGAACAAGGGAACACGTCTGAATGTTCAACCTTGCGGCGGAGAGGTTTGTGAAGCAAGAACGTGAGTACGATCTGGAGGATTGGAATAGCCACGTTGAGTAGCGCCACGAAAATGGAGCCACCTTCGATAACCATGTAGGCCTTGACTGCTCAGACTGAGGAGACCCATCTAGGTACCTACATGTCCATCGTGCAACGAAGAGATATTACTGAAAGCCGAAAAGAAAAACTTGGCATCTTCGCGATGATATGCAGCAAACTGACTTGATGCCACCGCGTCACGATCCCCACCATGCCCTGGAAGATGTTTTCCACTCCCAGCAACCAGCGCTTCACGGGTGTAACTTGCCTGTATGCTTGTACAAGGAAGGTGTCACCCATTCCTTTCAGGAAGCCGTGAAGTTTGGAGCACATGTTAACGCAGCAACAGCTGGAATCTTCCAGATCTTGGCCCTCGGCACGGTTCCTCAAGGTTGTGTGCATCACCAGGATCGGCGCATAGCTCCCCAGCAGCTCTGCAAGGTAAAAGTCGTCCCCGGGCAAGAACCAAAGCATCAAACATACGACGGTTTGGATGCATGTGCATCCATCATCATCTTCACTCGCTAGCTTGGGGTGCCAGCCAAGGAAGACGAAGTGGATGGCTGCCAGGTACAGCCAACTGATGACCCCTAACACCTTGAGAAACATGCTCTCAGAGTGCAGGCACAAAGCACCTACCAGCACATCTTTCAGGGTGTCATATGAATCGGAGATCACCGGCCATGTTCCAGACATGGTGCCTTCGAAGAAAGCAGTGATCGCAAAATTTCTGGCCCTGCGGGCAGCTCGTGCAGCTGCCACAATCGCTTGAAGGATCAGCCAAATGCAGTTCAAGGTAAAGAGAAGGAAGTAAATCTCCCAATCTAACCTCAGAATCGCCAAAACACAAAAGGTGATAAACCTCCCAATCCAGCCTGAGAATCACAAAAGGCAAAAAGGCATTAATTGCCTATGACAATATTGAGCGGCACAATACATGCTCACCCAAACCTGTTCTGAACCCCCAACAAAAATGAAATGCTCACTTGACATTTCATGGATTTTGTGTGCGTACGCGGGCATGAGGTGAGGGTGTGGGTGCCCTGGGGAAAAGTGAATGAACTTCAGAAATCCCACCAGCTTTTTTAAACGTCGCAAATTTCTCTGCGGCATCATATCTTCAATGCCGAGCGGCTTCCAGAAATCTCAAACGGGCTCGATACCCTGCTTCAACAAAGAATGTCTAGCATGTGTTTTCCACTTTCAATAGAAATGTGTGACATCATGGTGAACAACAAGCGATTCAATCTATTCAACTCCTCTGGACCTGAATTCCCCAATCTTGTCCATCAACAGCTAGATAAATCAATATGAACTTGCTCATCCAAGGGTGGCATTCCTTCATCCAAGGGACCCAGTCCTTTTCGA
Organism: Symbiodinium kawagutii; assembly: GCA_009767595.1. Taxonomy (NCBI): domain Eukaryota; class Dinophyceae; order Suessiales; family Symbiodiniaceae; genus Symbiodinium; species Symbiodinium kawagutii. The sequence goes on from VSDK01020411.1 coordinate 31,555, forward strand.
AAGGCGATCTGTGGTCAAACTGAAAACCGCTGCTGCCAGAGATGCGCAGAAAACTGTGCTGAAAGCCATGGTGACGAGCCATCGCTGCTGGACCTTGCGGCTCTTGATCGCAGTGTCCCTCTCTGCCCTGTGGATCCATAGTATCCCGGGGTCAGCCTCGGCAGCTGGAGCAGCTTCTGAGCTTTTCGAGTCGTCTTCTAAGCTCGTTCCGTCTTCTACATCCCAAGTCGCCCCCATGGTCACCATCGCTTGCCAAGCGCCACGGGATGCGCTGGCTCCACAGCATCCACACCTGGGGCCAAGCGTCATGATGCACGTGCCCAGCAGCACCGTGGCGAAGTAGGTGAGGAGGAACAGCGATGCGAAGTAACGCAGTCGCTCTGAGGAGTTTTGTGCATCCATGGCACCGATCTGGTCCACCGTGGGAAGCAACTCGGGGCTTTGTGCAAATGGCATCCGGACGTTGGCAACAGCGCCAGGCAGCTGCTTTACCGTAGTCATCAGGTCCTGGAAGGTGAATGCGGAAAAGTTGCGGTGAAAGATGTCCGGGATGTGTTCTGCGACAGCGATGAGGTCCTTGCAGCTGGGCTGTGAAAAACTTGGGCCTTGAAGTCTGGCCCTGCACCCTGATCAAACCTGTGTTACGTCGAAAGGTTGCAATAAAATGATCAAAATGCTTCCAAAAAAAATGCAGGCTGAGTATCTGGTACTGGCGGAAGCACAATTGCATGCGCAGCAGTGAAACTCATCATAAGAAGTAACATCATTGCGTCGCAATGCTCACTCCGAGCGCCAAGGAAATTGCGAAAGTGCAGCAGTTTGACTCTTCAGCAGGTCTGAATTGTCATCACGGGGAGTGATTCTGTAAATTTATATGTGTTGAGAAAGCTCCTGTTGCCCTTATCAATTGGTCGTTCAGACTCTAGCACCTATTCTTGACAACCTCTGCATAGGAACCGCCATGATCTGGCGTTGGAATTGTGCCAGTTGATCTGAAATGCAGCGATCAAGCATTTTCCAATCAACACCTTCGACAACGTGGCCTTTGGAGGAGTGGTCACACTCCACATTCCACAGGAACCTCCAAAACATCCCAAACAGCTGCCCTTTTGTAGGAAAGCAACCAGTCTTTGTTGATGAGCTAGTGACGGTTCATAATCTGGTTGATGAGCTAGTGATGGTTTTTGGGGTTCATAATCTGGTTCACCTGTTACATTCTGGTTACCAACTGGTGACGGTCGGTGACTACAAGCCACCAAGCATGTTTGACCATACCTGAGGATCTTCAGCCTTTCAGTGGCTTGGCAAACCCACGCAAAAAAGCGGTCACTCAAGCCAACTGGTTCAAGATGATTGAACTGCATCGGTAGTTGCCACACATTGATCTATGTTAGCTGCGCAGCTAGCTCACACTTCGAAAGCACCCTTTTGGAGCACTTCACCAGCCCCATGCAGCGCTGATCTTGACACCGACATACGGTATGGTAAGCATGATCCTTGACTCAGAACATCTTACAACTGCCTCCTTTACAGCGTTGACTTTCCACAAAGTCTGGACATGGCCACACATCATCACTTTCTGAAAATTGTCTTGGGAAAAGCTGAAGCTAAAACTGGGGGCTTGCCCAAGACTAGCCACATTCTGGCATGCCAATTGCAGAACTCTTTGCACTACAACTTCATCTTACAAATGTCAAGTTGTCGGACCGGCCGCACCTCACAGTCCCAGCGTTGCCGGCAAGTTTCAGGCTATTAAAGTTGTTTGGAATCACCGTCCGAGCACAGCAAGATCAGCATCCATGTTCCAAACACAAGCAAATGTTAAAGCCAAACTTGTCCTACGTGCATGATTTGTGTCAGTTGATTTATCTTCACATCGCTTCGCATCTTGCCGCCCAAGTTTGCGATGATTAGCGATGGATGTTCAACAAGATACATCGCACTTCGCGTGCTTCGAGGCAAGCGACGCATCCGAGCTGTTTTGGTCTGTGACAAATTAATGCAGTACACATCTGAACTCGTTTTTTTACACGTGTGTTTTGAAGACACCGACTTGCAAAGACTCAATGCCTATCAGGGGACTGTTCTAAATGTTGATATTGATTTGGTGAGAGAGATCTTGCAGCCCCTATGGTTGACGAGTCAATTGTACATGTACAATTCCATCAGGTTAGCGGGGATCACCTACTGCTCACAAGTTTTTGCAACAACCCAGAGTTTGTTTCACTGAAATTCATTTCCCGAAAATCAAAACCACGAATCATCTCTAATTATTCACATCTCCAAGTTGGATCTCTTTTCGGATTTGGATCACCATGCCCTTCGCCTCATCCCACGTCGCCCCACACATGCATCGCGACCTAATACTAGAAGCTCTCACCCCTCAATACGGACAGTTCATTCCAGAAGATGTCGATGTCGACCCAACGCAGGCCGCGGCTCTCGAGCTCCTCCTGCAGCTGCTTCCAGGCCGCACGGCCCTCAGCTCCGAGATCGTTCCACTCCAGCCCCACAGTGACCCACTCCAGGCGCGGCAGGCGCCGCACGGCCTCGGCCAAGGCCATGGCGCCGGCGCCGTCGATGTAGTTGCCACGCAGACGCAGCTCCAACTTCCTCAGCTGCTGCAGCTGTTCCAACGCCTTCCCCAGCTCCATGGCCCCCGCGCCGCCCATGCCATGACCACCGAAAGGCAGCACCAGCTCGGTGAAGCCTTCGTAGTCCGCGAGGTATGGAGCTACGGCGGCGAAGATCCCCACGTCTTCAAAGACTTCCTCTTTGATCTGCTCCTCCGTGACCACATCTTTGTTCTCCAAAGCCAACTTCAACTTCTTTGCAAACCAAGGTGCCGCCTGCAGGGAAAGGGGAAAGGGTAAAGGCAAAAAGATGGTGGAGATCTGAGACAAAATCAGGGTTGATCGGGGAAACTCAGAGCGGCTTCAAACGGCCACGAGATTTTCACCGAGGCATTGGACGATCAAGAGTGAACAAACACTGGCACTTTCCATGCTTCTTGAGGGCAAAATTTTGAAACCACGTATTGATTGTGTGATGGTTCTTGCAGTTGATGTGATGTCGTTGTCGTTGATAAGGGCCAAATTGTCATCCTCGTCCTCATGATGTTGATAACTGCAATGATGATCATCACGATGATCATCACGATATTGGTGATGATGGTGATGCCGAAGGTGATCATGATGATAAGCGTGTTTATCAAGAGCAGGCCTGATTTCATATATAATCAATAGACATCAATGGTCAATATTTGCTGTACTGCTTAACGTTATTTGTTACTGAAAGAGGTTCACTGCAATGGTCACTACAATCCCAATATTTCCCATCCGGGTTCATGGTGAATAATAACGAAACATGTATTGACTAGCTCATATTCCTGGTGAATTTTGGCATCCAAATGTAGAACACAGAATGTGAAAACACCACGAGAAACCCTTCAATCAAGTCCTATAACGAATCTGCACGCGCACTAAGTCAAGAAGGCTAGATGCGCCACCCTTTGAACATTTTTTGAAAAACATCAACATTCCCAACCAAAAAACAAATGACAGTACATGCACTTGATGCACGTGAGCCCAGTATACATGTGCACGAAGCGAGCAGTACACGAAGAGAGGTTCCTTGATGAGAAATGATCGATGCTGCAAAAACAAACACATTGAAACTAACATCTACAATCTGTCGTTGATGAAGGTGAAGGCAGGCTGAACAAGTGAACACCTCTGAATTTCCAACCTTGCGGCGCAGAGGCTCGTGAAGTAAGAAGGCAAGCGAGATTTGCAGGATGGGAACCGCTACATTCAGCACAGCCACAAAGATGGAGCCCCCTTCGATCGCCATGTAGGCCTTGACTGCTGAAACTTCGCCAACAGAATCAACGGATTGGACCAGTTAAGTTTGCTGCAGAATCACTGCATAAATGTGCACGAAGCGAGCAGTACACGAAGAGAGGTTCCTTGATGAGAAATGATCGATGCTGCAAAAAACAAAAACATTGAAACAGCTACAGTAGATCTGGCGTTGATGAAGGTGAAGGTGAACACCTCGGAGTGTCCAGCCTTGCGGCGCAAAGGCTTGTGCAGTAAGAAGGCAAGGGAGATTTGCAGGATGGGGACCGCCACGTTCAGCACGGCCACAAAGATGGAGCCTCCCTCAATCGCCATGTAGACCTTGACTGCTGACACTTCGCCAACAGAATCGACCGATTAGACCAGTTCAGTTTACTGCAGAATCACTGCATGAATGCCTGTTGCAAAATACTAAGAAGAAATAAAAGTGGGCAAAGTAAAACTGGGCAGTCTGCACCACAACAAAATGGTAAGATGGTTTGATGCAGCCGCGGAACGATGCCCACCAGGCCTTGGAAGATGTTTTCTATGGCCAGCAGAGAGCGCTTCACAGGGGTCACCTGCTTATAGGCCATGCCGCTCAAGGCATCCGTCATTCCATGGAGGAAGTTGGACAAGCGAGAGCACATCTTCCACAAGCAGGAACAGCAAGCATCATCTTCTGGCTCCAGGCGAGCCTGCTTCAAGGCCATGGGACACACCGCAATGGGCGCATAATTGCCCAGCATCTCGGTCAGAAAGCGGGTCGCCATGTCCTCTGAAAGGAAGTTCACGCCCACAAAGTCTTCAATCCACCAGGGATCCCTGGAGTATCGACTCACCTTGTCTTTGACCTTCGGGAACCACCCAAGGAAGACGAAGTGGATGGCTGCCAGGTAGAGCCAGCTTATGATCCCCAGCAGCTTCAGAACCATGCTGTCCGAGTTGACACATAAAGCACCCACCAGTACATCCTTCAAGGTGTCGTAGCTGTCCGAAATCACGGGCCAAGTGGCAGAGATACTTCCTTCGAAAAAGGCTGCGGCAAAAAAGACGCGCTCCATCTGAGCCGCTCGCATGGCAGCCACGATGGCTTGCACTTCCAGCCACAAGCAATTCAAAAAGAATAGGACATAGTAAAGTTCCCAATCCAACCTCAAAAATCAGTGGCAAGGAATAGAAAGAATCAGTTCCTCAATCACCCAGACTTGATCGAACCACCGACAAAAATGAGATGCTTCCTGACATAGTTGTTCGCTACTTCTCAAAGAAAAGTGAAAGGACTGAATGAACTTTAGAAATCCCAGCAGCTATTTCAGTACATTGAAAGGTTCAGCCTGCTTTCATATGTTCAATGAAGATCGGCTTCCAGAAATCTCAAAATGGGTTTGATCAGCTGTTTCGATAACGAACATTTAAGACGCTTTCCCTGTTTTGAATAGAAATGGGTGATATCAACAGGTGGTTCAACGCTTCAACTATTTAACTCCATTTGCTGCTGCTGGACATTGCTGGACAACATCCTGAAATACCTAGACATCTATGTACTCCGCACCTGAATTGCTCAATCTTGTCCATTAACAGCTGAAATAGATCAGGAAAAAGCTGCTCATTCAAGGGTGGCATTCCTTCATCCAAGGGACCCAAATCTCTTCGAGAGGCGACCTGAAGTCAAACTGAACACCGCTGCTGCCAAAGACCCGCAGAAAACCCCGCTGAAGACCACAGTGACCAACCATTGCTGCTGGACCTTGCGGCCCTCGATCTCAGCCTCGCGCTCTTGTTCGATCTTCCATGCACGTAGTGAGTCGCCTAGTGTTCGAAAATCAGCAGCTGGAGAATCTTCGGAGCTTTTCGAGTCGTCTTTCGAGTCGTCTTCTACGCTCGTTCTATCTTCCAGATCGCAAGTCAGGGCCTCGATGGCCGGCCTCACTTGCCACCCCTCATTGGATCTGTTCGCTCCACAGCGTCCACACCGGGGGCCAAGCACCATGATGCACGTGCCCAGCAGCACCGTGGCCAGGTAGGTGAGGAGGAACAGCGATGCGAAGTAACGCAGTCGCTCGGAGGATTCTTCTGCATCCATGGCACCGATCTGGTGCACTGTGGGAAGCAACTCGGGGCTTTCTGCAAATGGCATCCGGACGTTGGCGACAGCACCAGGCAGCTGCTCTACCGCAGTCATCAGGTCCTGGAAGGTGACTGCGGAGAAGTTGCGGCGAAAGATGTCTGGGATGTGTTCTGCGACAGCGATGAGGTCCTTGCAGCTGGGCTTTGAAACAGGTGGGCCTTGAAGTTTGGTCCTGAACCCTGATCATCAAACTTTTTTGCCGGGGCGAAAATAATGAAAATGCTTCCGAACAAATGCAGGCTAAGCATCTGGTACTGGCGGAAGCACAACTGCGTGTGCAACAGTGAAATTTATCATGAGAAGCAACAGCATTGCGTCGCAATGCTCACTCCCAGCGTGAATGAAATTGTGAAAGTGCAGCAGCTAGACTCTTCAACAAGTCTGAGTTTTCATTTTGGTCCGATCTTGGTGGTGATTCTTGAGATGTGTCGAGAAGCTACTCTTTTCGTTGTTGACATGCCGCTCAGTTTGTAACACCTACATTTGACAAACCTCTGCATAAGCATTGAACTGTGATGATGCGACGCTGCAACTTGGTGATCTGATCTGGAAAGCAGCAGCGAAGCATTTCTCAATTTGCACTGCCTGTGAGCAAGATCAAGGGAATCAGCAACGTTGCCTCTTCAGAGTTCACACGAGCACCAACTGAAATCTATATGCTATCGGTCAAAACAACACTTGTTTGAAGATGAAAACAGCCAAGCTCTCGGATACATCACACATGGACACCAGAAATCTCTGAAATCGCAGCTCCGCAACATCTCAAGTCTGGACAGAGTCCAAACGCAGGGCATCCGTGGCGCGCAGGGCCTCCAGCTCCAGGTCTGATCGCTATCTTCTCATTCTCAAAGCAGATCCTGTCATCTGAGGAGCACGGCTACACACTTTGAACATCATCGGAGAAACAAGACTCTCTTCCAATTTGCATTTCTAGCACTTATCAAAAAAATCGAGTCATCCAAGAATCGAAACTTTCTCTGCGATTCGTGGTCTGCACTTTGCCATTTCTATTTGCTGCATTCGGGGCGAAGATGCCGACTCTCCGTCTTCAGACCACGGGGGTCTCCATTGGTTCCCACCACTTCGGTGACATGCCATGCTCAACCGCCTTCGTGCGAGGCAGCACCCAGGCAGCGACTTTGCCTTGAGGTGCTTGGGGCTTCACTTGATCTGGTTGATTGTTACTGAGTTAGGAAATTAGGACTAGTAATTTTGTGGGTTGATGATTGGTGAGTTCATGAATCTTGCTGAGTAGAGTATTCATATCTAATCTGATCATTGATGGCGACTTCATGGTGATTTTTGAGGTATGGTGGTGATTAATTCTCGAACAAATGATGACAAGTTCCCCTTTGTACGGCTTCAAGGGAAAATGGTACCCACAACTCTGACGACTGTAAGGGATGAGCTGAGCCGCGAGCAACTCATCACTGCAGGTTCATAGCCTCACAGCCAACAGCTGGATGACGCCCGAAATGGGCTGTGTTGAAGCCCTGTGCAGTTGTTGTATTCCTTGATTTGTTGGTTGATTAGTTAAATTTTGCATATTCCATAGTGATTTGCTGTCTGTTGATAGTTGGGCTTTGATTCGGTGATGATTCGCCACCAAGAAAACGAGAAGTGCAATCTCCCCCGTCAGAACCAGCCGGCAAAGTTGATACATCCATGATGCTCGGTCAAGTGCAGCCATGAGTTTGTTCTTATGTTTGATGGTTTGCAAACAAAGAATCAGCAGCTTGCCATGGTTCGATCCTCTTCGTACTTCTGCCTGTTGTTGCTGCTACTTGTCTCTCCAACCATTAGCTGATAGTAGTGCTTCCCAACAAAGCAATGAATTCTCCAGGCGGTTGTGGTTATTTCATGGCACCAGCCATATATAAGCCATCCACAAACCTATTGTTGGTTGGTTATGGTTGCATTGGACTGAGCTCTTGTCGGTGAATACATCCAACCATACAACCATGGTTCGAATGATATGTGAAAAACGAACAGCGAGTGCAACTGCTAAGCGAGCGGTTCAGCCCATCATCCAGCAGTTTAAGCTCCGCCCAACCCAAAGTGAAGGACTTCTAAATCTCCTCGTTGGTTGATAAAGCATTGGCATCCCGTATTGATGCATAAAGGTGTGGCCTTACCTCAACATCTGAATTTGATCAGATGACCTTTGCGGCTCGGCCATTCACTTTTTCTACAACCAACACAATGTGTGATTGAAAAGAAAGTAACCAATTGTTCGTGATCCAAAACATGATCAAACCAACAAAAGCCACCGAACGAGCAAGAAACCACTGGATCCAAAGTCAACTATTGGTTAGTTGTGAGTCGCGGGGTGAACTCACCATGGGTCGAACCAATAAAGACCAGTATTGCATGATGGTTGAACCAGCGGGTTTTGTCAATCTGTCAATCATAACAATGATGAATGCTTCAACCATCGATAAATTAATTGGTGGTTCTTAGCTGCTAGTATTCGCAAGTTCTAGCTGAGGTTCAAGCCACTTACTAGCAAAAAATGTTGGTCAACCTATTAGCAACCACAATCATCCATGTACAGTGATTGTTTGCCTGTGGTGTTCGACCGTTTTTGCGTAATTATCACCCATGTCCCATCAGCCAATATCAACCCCTCTCTTTCAACACGATCACACAGTATCAACCAGTATCATTGGCCATGAACATTTCTCGGAGGTGTGAGGCCAAATCTGAAGAAAATTCTGAACTGTAAAGATTTCGGGAAGGCAATTTCCAACTGGCAAAGAAGTTTTTCGAAGAAATTCCCAACTGGCAAGGACTAAAAGTGGCAACCACTTCATGGGACCATGACCAGTCGGTCCCTCAGTCGAACACCGCCTGCTGCTCCACGTGGGGCGCTGAGGCGGGGCCTCCACCTGGCGAGCCGCTGGTGCCAGCGACCACAACTGGTGAGCGGTCACCTGCTTCGGAATCTGATGGCAGTGATCACCTGGTGGCCTGGTGGATGTAAGTCAGATGATTCCTGGATCTGATTGGTGTGCGATTGGCGTGCTGGTTGATGGGTCATAATCTGCTTGATAAGCTGGTGATGCTTCAGGATCTGGATTGGGTCGCAGCCTGGTTCACCTAGTATTCTGTGCTTACCAACTGCGACTGATGATGGTCAGTGAACACAATCCACCCACCATGCTCAACCAGCTTGAGCACGGTGAATGGAGCATTGACAATCATAGTGGTTTATCGTCGCCGTTCAATGGTTGATTCAATGATAAAGCGTCCGAAACGTTCAGTTTATATCCGGGGATAATGAGTCAAAAGGGTAAGCCGGGTACAAGAAAAATCGGAGGTATTCAAATAATAGACCAAATTCAGCCAACTCCAACTACTTCACCTACCCAGTATAGCCTCTTAGAAAACAAGTGCGGCAACGTTGGTCTTAGGTTGTGCCAACCAGAACACTCAACTCACAACTGAAATTGTAATTTCTATGACCTGAGTTGCTGATTTTTGGGTGGCTGTGGCATTGTTTTGGGAATGCAAGTGAGAACCATCATTCTGTCTCACGGTTTCGCGGTCAATCAGAAACAGCATGGTTAGTGTCATTCAGGATACATCAACAGGTCATTGCTGATCACTAGTAGTACCAACAGCAATGGAGCGCTATAAAAACACTAACCATTAACCACTATAGCAACCATGGCTGATGGCGGCTAATGATCATTGATGACGGTCAACGGCAGTGGATCCTGAATGATGACTAGGAATTCCTTGTAATGATTAGGATGGTGACCAACAGAAAGGACGTCAACATGTATCAATGGAAAGTACCCTGTCTCATCCTAGGAATCGGGAGTTTCCTGGTTCAGATAAGCCTAGCTGAACCAAGATACAGCACAGATCGCCTGGTTGATCAGCCATGGCTGGACCCCATTGAAGTCTAGTGCCAAGTGCAGGTTGTGCAGGTCCCACTTTGAAGGAATGACCTTCCTAGGAATCAACCGCTGAGATATTTTGCCTCTTCAAAGTGCCAGTTGCCACGAACTGGTGCCCAGTGAAAGGATATCTTGGTTTGCAAAGCATGCAAGATCGGTATCACCCACGATCACCCACATTTATCTACTTCATGTCTTTTCATGGACGGTCTTGCTATACCCCTGTTGGTTCCATGACCAAGTTGTAGCCATCAACTTACCAGTTCCTGGGAGGTTCTGCCATACCCCCACCTTGCTACAGATCCAACAGCTTCACCCTCACGCCTCGAATGACAGGAGCTGTGAGGACCTGCCATGCCGACGCTCAGCCAACAGCCACTGATCTGGGGCTTTAGCCATGGAATGGCCCCAAGTCTCCGACCAAAACATGACATTTTTTGTTGTGAAAGCATCGATTGCAAAGATGCCACTACTTTTGGATACACATCTGATGTGATGAGTGTGGGAATGTGTGAACCAACAACAATATCAATCATGATGTTGGTTGTACTTGTGCATGGCGTATTCCCATTTTGGTGCAGGTTGTCAATAGAATCATGTGCCAAATGCTGGAGGTGCCTGGTATTTATTGACGATGGTGTTACTCCAAGATACGCTTGAAAAGCTAGCGGCACTATATCAGTTGAAGCCGAGTATGTACTCGTTGTTATCCATATGTCCAAGTTGGAAGGTCATCTTTTGTGCGTCGCAATCTGCCTATCCCCAATTGGATGCAACCAGAGAGGGAACCTTTCGAAGGCCCTGGCTTTCCAAGGTCTGGTGCATAGCAACACATCAGCATCTTCTGAAATGTGCGGCGGGAAAAGATATAAAGCTGAAAACTCGGGGGCTTGCCCCATGCTAGCAACGTTCTAACATGCCACAAGCAGAACCGTTGGCGCTACAACTTCCAAGGCCCTACTAATGTCAAGTTGTCGGACCGGCCGCACCTCGCAGTCCCAGCGTTGCCTGCAAGTTTCAGTCTACGCTGGTTGGATTCCATGGAGACTCAGCCCCTAAACCATAGCAGATGTCCAGCAAATGTACGCAAATGTCGAGGTTGATTTGGTGAGAGAGATCTTGCAGCCCTTGTGGTTGACAAGTCAATTGTACATGTATAATTCTATCAGGATAGCATGGGGTCCCCAACTGCTCACAAGTTTTTGCAACAACAAAGAGTTTGTTTCACTGAAATTCATTTCCCGAAAATTAAAACCACAAATCAACTCTATTCGTACCTGCCAGTTGGATCTCTTTTCGGATTTGGATCATGCGCGTCGCTTCATCCCACGTCACCCCCCACATGCGTCACTACCTCAAACCGACCTCCCAAGTCGGATGATAACCCAGCGCAGGCTGCGGCGCTCGAGCTCCTCCTGCAGGCTTCGCCAGACGGCGATGCCCTCGTCCCCGAGGGGGGTGTCCTCCAGCCACCGTGCCGCACGGCTGCGGCCAAGGCCACGGCGCCGGCGTCGCCGATGTCGTTGTACGGCAGATACGAATTATAGAAGTCGTTGTCCAGACCCAGCTCCAACTCCTTCAGCTGCCGCAGCTGCTCCAGCGCCTTCGCCAACTCCAGGGCACCATCGTCCCCAATGTTGTTGCAATTCAGCTCCAGCTTCAACTTCGTCAGCTGCTGCAGCTGCTTCAGCGCCGCCGCCAGCTCCGCAGCGCCCGTGTCGCCCATGCCCTGCTCCGCGAAAGGCAGTCGCAGCTCGGTGAAGCCTTTGTAGTCCGCAAGGTACGGAGCTACAGCAGTGAAGATCTCGAGATCGTCAAAGGCTTCCTCTCGCATCTGCTGCTCCATGACCACATCCCCATTCTCCGAAGCAAGTTTCAACTTCTTTGCAAACCACGGTGCCGCCTGCAGGCATAAAGAGGAAAGGGGAAAGGCAAAAAGTGGCAGAAATCTGGGACGAAATCAAGGTTGGTCGCCAAAAACTCAAAACGGCTTCAAACTGCCACGAGACTTTCAACGAAGCATTGGAGGATCTAAAGTGAACAAACACTGGCTCTTTCCATCTTTCTTCAGGGCGAAATTTTGAAACCACGTATTGCTGATCTCACTGTTTTTGCAGTTGTTGTGATGATTGCTTTGATGAGGATCGGAATTACTGTCATCCTTGTGATCTTGATGACTGTAATGATGATCATGACGATATTGATGATGGTGATGCCGAAGGTGATCATGATGATAAGCATGTTTATCAGGATGTAGTATGAGACAATAAAGTCATGGCAATGAAATCTCTGATGTCAATGGTATCAAGCCATAAAGCCACAAGAGCAAGAAGGGCCATAGAAAAACAATGAAAAGAGCAGAAACAGCAAGAAGCTGGTAAAGCCAAAGCCGAAACAATCACACAATTCACAAGAGCCAATAAACCTAGAAGCAAAAGCGACTTGAGGCCTCCACAACCGAAAACCGCTGAGAGCGAGCGAGCGAGAGGGCAGGGAAAAAAATGGAAGGCGGTCCCGGTCCTTATTGATCAAAGAAAAATGCGAAAAGAACGTATAGGTCCTAAAGAGCAGGCCTGATGTTAGAGACAATCAATAGATATCAATAGTCAATATTTGCGATGCTGCTTCACGTCGTTCCTTACCAAGTGAGGTTCACTGCAATGGTCACTACAATCCCAATATTTCCCATGTGGATGACAATCCCCGAGTCATGGTGAATAACATGTATTGACTAGCTCATATTGCTGGTGAATTTTGACATCCAAATGTAGAACACAGAATGTGAAAACACCACAAAACACCCGTCAATCAAGGCCTACTAATCAGAACGTGCACAAAGTCAAGAAGGCTAGATGCGCCACCCTTCGAACATTTTCTGAAAAAAAAATCAACATTGCCAACCAAAAAACAAATGACAATACATGAACTTGATGAACATGAGCCCAGTGTGCATGTGCACGAAGCGAGCAGGACAAGAAGAGTTGTTCCTTGATGAGAAATTGTCGATGCTGCAAAAACAAACACATTGAAACAGCTACAGTAGATCTGGCGTCGATGAGGGTGAAGGTAGGCTGAACAAGTGAACACCTCTGAATGTCCCAACCTTGCGGCGTAAAGGCTTGTGAAGCAAGAAGGCAAGCGAGATTTGCAGGATGGGGACCGCCACGTTCAGCACAGCCACAAAGACAGAGCCTCCCTCAATCGCCATGTAGGCCTTGACTGGTGGCACTTCGCCAACAGAAACATCAGATTAGACAAGTTCAGTTGACTGCAGAATCACTGCATAAATGCCAGTTGCAAAATACTAAGAAGAGATGAAAGTGGCAAAGTAAAACTGGGCATCTGCGCCACAACATTGTGGCAAGGTGGTTTGATGCAGCCGCGCAACAATGCCCACCAGGCCTTGGAAGATGTTTTCAATGGTCAGCAAGGAGCGCTTCACAGGGGTCACCTGCTTGTACGCGATTCCAATGAAAGCTTCCATCATTCCACTGAGGAAGTTGGACAGCCTCGAGCACATCTTACACAAGCAAGAATACCAAGCATCATCTTCTGGTTCCAGGCGACCTGGCTTCAATGCCGTGGGACACAGCGCAATGGGCGCATAACTGCCGAGCATCTCGGTCAAGAAGCGGGCAGCCATGCCATCGGACAGAAACTCTACGCCCACCAAATCTTCGATCCACCAGCTGCGCCCGCTATCTTCCCTCGCCATCTGCGTGAACTGAGGGAACCACTCCGGGAACCACCCAAGGAAGACGAAGTGGATGGCTGCCAGGTAGAGCCAACTGGTGATCCCCAGCACCTTCAGAACCACGCTGTTCGAGTGGAGACATAAAGCACCCACCAGGACATCCTTCAAGGTATCGTAGGTGTCCGCAATCACAGGCCAAGTGGCCGAGATGGTCCCTTCAAAAAAGGCTGTGGCAGCAAAGGTGCGATCCATCTGAGCTGCTCGTGTGGCAGCCACGATGGCTTGCACTTCCAACCACAAGCAGTTCAAGAGGAACAGGACATAGTACAGCTCCCAATCCAACCTCAAATATCAAGGGCAGAAAATAGAAGAAATCAATGCCTCAATCACCCAGACCTAATCGAACGACCAACCAAAAAATCAGGCACTTCCGGAGATAGTTAGTTGTTCGTTACTTCTGAAAGAAAAGTGAAAGGACTCCAAACGATGGGGTGCTGATGCGGATGCCTTTAGGTAAAAGTGAATGAACTTTAGAAATCCCACCAGCTATTTCAGCATATAGTATTGGAATATTTCGCCTGCTTTCATATCTTCAATGAAGAACGGCGCACGATAAGCTGTTTCAATAGCGGACATTTCACATGTTTCCCACGTTTCAATAGAAATGAGTGATATCAACAAACGCTTCAACCTATTTAACTCTATGTTCTGCTTGCGGAAATGCTCAAGCTCACGAAGTCCTGAAGCTGCAATCGTTTTCACCTGAAGCTAATGTCGTAGCACAGCTGGATGAATCACAAATCTGCTCATCCACGGGTGGCATTCCTTCATCCAAGCAACCCAAATCTCTTCGAAAGGCGATCTGAAGTCAAACTGAACACCGCTGCTGCCAAAGATGCACAGAAAACCCCGCTAAAGATCACAGTAACTAGCCATCGCTGCTGGACCTGGCGGCTCTCGATCTCAGCCAGCTCATCTTGTCTGATCTTCCATGCTGACTTGGTGTCTTCCTCGGCAGCTGGAGGGTCTTCCGAGCTTTTCGAGTCGTCTTTCGAGTCATCTTCTGAGCTTTTTCCATCTTCATCGCAAGCCCCGATGGTCACCATCGCTTGCCAACCACCAGCGGATCCGTTAGCTCCACAGCATCCACACCTGGGGCCAAGCATCATGATGCACGTGCCCAGCAGCACGGTGGCCAGGTAGGTGAGAAGGAACAGCGATGCGAAGTAACGCAGTCGCTCTGAGGAGTCTTCTGCATCCATGGCACCGATCTGGCGCACTGTGGGAAGCCACTCGGGGCTTTCTGCAAATGGCATCCGGACGTTGGCGACGGCACCAGGCAGCTGTTCAACAGCAGTCATCAGGTCCTGGAAGGTGAATGCAGAAAAGTTGCGGTGAAAGATGTCTGGGATGTGTTCTGCGACAGCGATGAGGTCCTTGCAGCTGGGCTGTGAAAAAGTTGGGCCTTGAAGACACGCCCTGAACCCTGATCAAACATGTGTTAACTTGAGGGCCCGGGGGGGTGGACGACAGCTAAGCATCAAGCCGCCTTGTGTTGGTCATGAGCAGTAACAAGGGAGGATATAGGGGAACCGTGTGCACATGCAATGGATCGAAGCTAAGAATGACAAAATAGTCATTTGATATTTGAGCGTTGCTCAACTGAAATGCAGAACAAGTACTGTGTCTCTGCTGGCTGACTGGTTGACGTTGGATCTGCTGATCATGACAAGTCAAATATTTTACCTTAGTGTTGAACGGATGCAACCACCACTAGTAGTGAAACCGATGCGAGCACCGCAACATGCTCAGAATGAAAATGCCTCGGATATCTTCAGATAAGCTTTTGTATTGGCTCGCCGAATAATTTTGATCTTTCAGCAGCTTTTTGTTCTGAAGGAACCGGGGCGAGCAAAAGCCAAAATCCTGCCCGAGGGGGGGGTCAACGAGTGAAACTTCACGCACAACGTCCCCTTCCTGCCCCCAGACCCAGTAGAGCTTTGCTAAAGCAAAAAAGGAACTTCAGCTAGCTACCGCTAGCTTTCGTGATTACATTGAAAGGTCACAATAAATGATCAAAATGTTTCCAAAAAATGCAGGCCGAGCATCTGGTACTGGTGGAAGCACCACTGCGTGTGCAACAGTGCAAAGTATCATAAGAAGCAACATCATTGCTTCGAGATGCTCACTCTGGGCGCCAAGGAAATTGTGAAAGCGCAGCAGTTTGACTCTTCAGCAGGTCTCAATAATCATTATGGGAGGGTGATTCTGTGTAAATTTAGGTGTGTTGAGAAAGCAGCTGTTGCCGCTATCAATCTATCTTTCAGACTCTAGCACCTACTGTTGACAACCTCTGCATTGGAACTGGGATGATGTGGCGTTAGAACTTTGCCAGTTGATCTGAAAAGCAGCAGTCAAGCACTATCCAATCAACACCTTCGATTTGGAGGGGTCGTCACACTCCACACGAGCACCAACAGAAATCTCCGAAACATCCCAAATAGATGTCTTATTGCAGGAAAACGACCAGGTTTTGGTATACCCACGTCGACACAAGAAATTCTCGAAAGCAGCCGGCCTCCAGCTGTGCGCCAAGTCCGGTCGCATCCGCCGGCGCTTTCTCGGAGCACATCCTGTCAGCATCTCAGCATTGGATCAGAGCACGGCCAGAAGTTTTGAACCATGATCCCGGAAAGAAAACTTTGTGCGGTATCATTTGCGTTTCCAGTCTGCTTTGTTTTACCTTAAAGGCGGGACTGACTCGTGCAGTCATATTCTTTGGGTTTCAATGATCAAGGCCAGAAATTGGCTGATGATGATTAGTACTGGCGATAACAAACGGTTTGTGTTTGTTTTCCCATAGTTGATGATGATAGGAGGCTAGTCCTGGTTAATCATGGAACAAGAGAGCTTCTGAGACTGAATTGCAGCAATCCAGCAGTTAGTCTCCAAACATCAAACAAATAGATACAAGTAGCGTTTCTTTATGTACCAACCTCCCCACGTGGCAATGGCGGTAAGTACAACAGGGCGACTTAAATGGGCCAATCAGGCAGGGCTTTACGCAGGGAACTTCCTGAAAGTGGAGGAGTGCCAAAACTGGAAGCTGCAACACTTCAGGCACATCTCAAACATGTTTCATGCTTTCATGCTGTTCTACAGGAACGGAAATATCGTGATCTCACCACCAATCTCCATTTTGCCACTACTACCATCCTGAAGCGTCATGAGCCATCACAACAAATGACCCTGATCAACCTGAGTTTCATGGCAGTTTACGACAAATTCTCAACAAAAATCTGCCCACGACCAGTTGCTTCGTTGAGTCCCATGGTTGATGACCTCGGTTGGTCCCTGGGTCGAACACCTTGGGTGCCACATCATGCTGCAGGTGACGAGGACCACCTGGTAGTGATGGCAACCAGGGTGATCACCTGGTGAGGGATGGGTGTTGATGATTGATTACCCGGTTCAGAATCTGGTTAATAAGCTGGTCGATATGCTTGTCATGTTTCATGTTTTGGTTGATGTGCTGGTGATGCTTCATGATCTGGTTGCTGGTGATGATTCAGAACATGGTTCACCTGGTAGTTTGTGCTTACCAACTGGTGATGGTCGATGAATATCCACCAGCTATGTTTAACCAGGTTGAGCAAGTTTAATGGAACATTGTCAATGATGGTGATTTATTGGGGTCGTTTCAATTTTTGATTCACTAAGCGTCCAAGATGCTCAATGGTGGCTAAGAACGGTTCGTTTGTGACGTCGTAATGGTCGATAACTAGCCCATGTTCAGTATCCGGGGATAATGAGATTCACGACGGCAAGAAAACTAAGGGACAACAACCGACGAACTTCAGCCAACTTGAACTACTCTATAGTGACTTGGAAAACACTCCGGTAACGTTTGCCTGAGATTTTGCGAACACAGGAAGCTTACAAGCTGCACCACTCCGTTACCTAGAAACCACTGGGCACCACTGGACCAAGTCAGGAATGGCTTCCTACGAATCAACCGCTGGGATATCTTGCCACTTCAAACTGCCAGCTGCCACAAAATGCTGTCCAGTGAAAGGATTTCTTGCTTTGCAACGCATCCCAACGTAGGTATCATTCACTATCAGCAGCAGATATTTCATCAATTGTTACCCTAGGGTCTTTCTACACCCCTACTTTTTTAATACATCGAGACCAAGTTGCAGACGTCAAAGCACCAGTCCCTGTGAGGTCCCACTCTGCCATACCCTGCCCCACCACACCTCCAATGACGCCGGCTGTTAGGACCTGCCATGCCAGGCGCTCAGCCATCAGCCCCCGTAGCCATGGAATGATCCCAAGTCTGCGACCAAGACATGACATGTTTGTTGTGTTGAAAAGCCATCCGTTGCAAAAGCGTCACCACTTGTGGATACCCATCTGATGTGATGTGATGAGTGTGGGGTGTGAGCGAACCAACAGCAGTGTCAACAATGACGCTATTGAGTGTACTTGTGCACGGTGTATTCCCAGAGATGCTGGTTACAGTACCTAGATGACCATTTGCCAAATGGTGGGGGTGCCCAGTTTTATCGACGATGGTGGTACTCTAAGATACTGTCGAAAAGCTAGCGGCACTGATCGGCATTCTACCAGTTGGAACCCATGATGTACTCGTTGTTATTCATATGTCCCAGTTGGAGGGTCATGCTTTGTCCGCTGGCAATCTGCCTATCCCGAGTTGGATGCAAGCAGAAAGGGTGCCTTTCCAAGGCCCGGTCACATTCCCTTCCTTTGCCCCCGGATGGGCATGCAACATTCATGGACCGAAAGCCATGAGATGTGATGTAACTACGGAACATTTAAGCAACGAAACGGTGACATGAGAAAAAACCATGAGAATCAATGGCAAAAACGTGTGAGACTCCCACAGAAACGTATCTACAGACACCTGCCAAACTTCTAGATTTCTATGCTCATCCTGCAGAGTTGCAACCTGAGAGTCGATACTTGGTATGACAAGCTGCTAACCTGTGACAGATGGTTGCATGCATTTCACTACAAACTGACAAATCTAGGGGGGCCATGTGTCTTGTAGGTTTGTCGGATTCAATTTTGTGAACAATAAACACGTGACATAGACATACTTGGACACTTACCCCACGAGCTTCAGCGTTGCAGTGGCTTGGCAAACCCATTAAAAATGTGGTCACTGAACCCAACTGCCTTGACATGATTGAACCGCATGGGAACTTGCCATACATGGATCTATGTCTACATGGTATAGCAAATAGCTCACACTTCGAAAGCGCGACGTTTTGAAGCACTTCCCCAGCCCTGTGGAGCACTGATCTTGACACCGACATGTGGTGATAAACATGATCCCATTTGCCGAACACCTGCTGTAGAACTTCCAAGACGCCTACAAATGTCGAGTTGTCCGACTGGTCGCACTTCACAGCGTCGCCTGCAAGTTTCAAGTCATCAAAACTGGTCGGATTCACCGTCCAAGCACAGCAAGATCAAGAGCATGCTATGCATAGAATTTGTTCAGTTTAAATCTGACCCAGACAAAATGATAGCGCCATGTTTGAGCTGCTTTGATTATTTCGCAGAGATTTCCTGGTGGTGAAGCCATGCGATTCGGTGAATGGGTGAAACATTTCAATTCTGCCACGGATCTATCGAATGGTGCTGCTACCAGGCCACATTGCACCGTGCACAACTGTAGAAGGCAACATGCCATGCGTTGCAAAACAACTATGACAAATCAGCATGTTGTTTTCCAGGGCCACTGGATTTTAAAGGTACCATGAATTGACAAGGGAGGTCTCTCCAAAACGATTTATATATGTCAGTTGATTCACCTGCACATCACTTCGATGTCGCCACCCACATTTGCAATGGTTAACTGTGGACGCATGCGTCGAGGCGACATGTGATGCATCCCAGTCTCTTGGTGTGTGACAAATTCCTGTAGTACACATTTGAACGCATTGTTTTGACACATGTGTTTTGAAAACACCAATTTGCAAAGACTCAATGCCCAAACAGCAGTGGATTCTCCTACAAATGCTGACATTGATTTTGCCAGAGAGATCTTGTAGCCTCATGGTTGAGAAGTCAGTTGTACATGAATAATTCTATCAGCATAGCATGCGGTCTCCAACTGCTCACATGTTTTTGCAATAGGAAAGAGAGCTTGTTTCACTGAAACTCATTTTTCCCAAACATTAAAATCACAAACCATCTCTATTCATATCTCACAGTTGGATCTCTTCTCCGATTTTGGCTCACCAAACGCTTCGCTTCATCCCACGTCGCCCCCTCACATTCGTCACGTCCGAATCCTCGAGGTCGATCTCGACCTGCCGCGGGCCGCGCAGCCGCAGCTCCTCCTGCAGCCGCACACAGTTTCACCTTGATCTCCTCCAGGCGCTGCAGGCGCCGCACGGCCTTGGCCAAGGCCATGGCACCATCATCCCCGACCAACTTCCTCAGCTGCTGCAGCCCCAGTGCTAGGGCCAGATCCGCAGCGCCCGCGTCGGCAGAACCAGAGTCAGCTCGGTAAACCCCTCGTCCTCGAGGTGTAGCGCCACGGCAGCAAATGAGGACGATCGCATGTGATGTGGACTCTGCCAGGAATCCGAATCTCGAGCTCCTGCCCCAGCTGCTCCCAGGCTGCACGACCTCGTCCCTCAAAGCGAAGGAAGGGCAGCGCCACCCGAACCTCCTCCAAATGCCGCAGGTGCTGCACGGCCTCGGCCAAGGCCATGGCGCTGGCATCGCCGATGGAGTTGTCCCACAGACCCAGCCGCAACTCCTTCAGCTGCAGCTGCTCCAGCGCCGCGGCCAACTCCAGGGCACCATCATCCCCAATGGAATTGCGCCGCAGCTGCAGCGTCAACTTCTCCAGCTGCTGCAGCTGCTCCAGGGAATTCGCCAGCTCCGTGGCCCCCGCGTCGCCGATGGAGTTTTCCCACAGATGCAGCTTCAACTCCCTCAGCTGCTGCAGCTGCCCCAGCGCCTTCGCCAGCTCTGTGGCCCCAGCGTCGTCGATGCTGTGCCCAGCAAAGTCTAGCGTCAGCTCGGCGAAGCCTTCGTAGCCCGCGAGGTGCGGAGCCACGGCGGAGAAAATCCCCACGTCTTCATAGACCTCCTCTTTGATCTGCTGCTCCATGACCGCGTCCTTGTTTTTGAGGGCCAGTTTTAACTTCTTGGCAAACCACGGCGCCGCCTGCAGGGAAAGGGGAAGGGAAAGATCACAAAGATGGCATCGCGGAAATCTATTTCTTTAAAATAATTTCAAAAATTTGAGACGGAGGGGCACTCACAAAAACAGCCGTTTTCGAAGGCATTGGCAAAATCCGATTGAAGCTGGACGGGAGGAAAACAAAAGGCCGAACATGGCTCAACATTCACTTTGCTTCCAGGAGGCAGCATTCCCGAGCAGTCCACAGCCTAACGTACTAGTACCTCAAACTAGCTTATATGACATCTTGAAACACACACAGTTATTGGTTGTTTCAACATTGTTGTTGTTGTTGTTGTTGTTGTTGTTGTTGTTGTTGTTG
>VSDK01020415.1:428-10603 GCA_009767595.1 Symbiodinium kawagutii
CACCATTGACAGAACCTGAACTGACTAATGCAAACACATTCATAGTTCCACCAATCTGAGCATCACCATTGACATAAAAATCTTTATCTGATGCTACTGCGTTTAATATAATCTTAGAGTTCCCTAATACATGTCCTATCCTCAATGTCCCCGCCATGTCTTGTGGATTATTGATATTAAGTTTATTTAATAATAGGTTATCAGTCTCGCTTTTGTTGTAATAATTAGTTAAGTCTGTTGTTCCAGTTCCACCACCACCACCACCATTAGCAAGGACAAATGCCTCTGTTGCTAAATTTGATGAACCAGTAATTTCTAACTTAATAAATTCAGTTCCTATAAATCTAGTTGAACCATCTAAAGTTAAACTCATTAATATTTTTATTTTAGATTATAAATAATATTAATAAATTACCGTTTCTTAACTCTCGGTGCAAAAATGTTTTTACAAAGGTTGTTATATCTCTCTTGTTTTTGTTGAAGCATTTGCTGGTGTAATAGTTGGTAGTGGTTAGTTATATCTGTTAAAGGGTTGATTGGTGTTGAAGGTTGCTGTGGTGGAACTCGTTTATCACTCATTGCTTCGCGTTGTTGTGGTTTCTTCTTTCTTCTTATGATTACTTCTTCTTCACTGCTACTATCTGTATAATAAACATCTGGAGGCGGTTTAGGTGCTTGTTTAGGTTTTGTTTTTGGTTTTGGATTTGCTTGCTTCTTGACTGGTGGTGGTTCTGGGTGACATTTATGACTGTATCTTAAATTTTTGTAAGTCATGGTTCTAGTGCAGTCGGGACAACTCACTAAATCACTTGCTTTTGGTTTGGGTTTGGGTTTTGGTTTTGGTTCAGGTGGTGGTGCTTCTTCTGGTTGCTCTAGTGCTGTTTCAACAACTTCATCAGCAATATCAACAATAGGTTCAGGTGTTTGTTCTGTTGCTTCTTCAATTGGTTCGGGTGTTTTTGCTTCTTCCTTAACTTCTTCATTTATATCAACTACTGTAATAGATGATGCCATATATATAATATATAATATTCTTAATATTTTCTTTATTAAGAAAATTATAGTATAAAAACTAATAATTAGGAGTTGCCAGCAATAAAGCAAATTGAACGGGTATGTCATATAAATTCATTACAGTGCCCGTTTCATTTGTAATTTTAAAATCTAGACGCTTCAGATTTCTACCTCCTACATTAATGAAGTCCTCATGATGCGGTGCTTGATTATCATTGATAATCCCACCTAGTTGCTCGGTGCATAGAACCTTTTTAATGATGCTTGATGAATATGAATTAGGTGCTGAATAATGATAATCCGATAAAGTGTTAGAAGTAATGAATACATAACGGAAGGGAACTAAATTTAAATAAGATGAAGTCCATGTTGCTATAGGATTTGTAGGGACAAAATTACTTAAAAGATAGTTTATTGATACTGGTTTTCTACTGTCATAGTTTGAAGTCCCAGTATCCCAGACACCATTAACATAGTTAGATAATTCATCGTCTGTTGGAATTTTTATTGTATAACTCAGTCCATCCTTAACCCTTTATCTCTACTGTTCTTGTAGCAGATGAATATGAATAAACAAAAATACCACCCGCTGATAAATCTGTAGTGTTGCTATTCATACCCTCCACCATATCAAAACATAATTGCTCAGCAAAATAAATTTTGTTTCCTAAGTAATGCCTAAAGTTTTTAACCAATGTATCACCATCAAACACCATAACATACAGATACTCATAGAAATTTATTTCGGTGGTCTTCCACACAGCGGGGATTGAAATATCAGTAATGTAAAGCTTTGTATCATCAGGAAGTTCTAGACTTTCGTTTAGTTCTATTGAAAAGTCTGCACTGGACTTAGATTGAGCGGTTCTATATTTTGAATCAATGAAGATTTTCTTATATACTAATTTATTACTCATTATTATATAATTTAGATTTTATTTTATAAACATTAATATAATTATGATTGGATTTGCTACAGGAGTTGGTAGAGTTGCTTTAAGCAATGCTATTAGACAAGTGATTAGACAATTTGGAAGAGACACATTAAATAGGATATTGGCAGGTGAAGCAATTGAAGATATATTAACGAGAGACCAGATAAGAGAACTAGCAAAAAAGACTGGTAAAGTTGCATTTGATGAATTAATCAGACTAGGTAAAGAAGAATTTAAAAAAGATACTGAAAAGAAACAAGAAGATTTAAATCAGAGGATGGACAATTTTGCTAGGAACTTAAATGAAAAATACAGACAGAACACCACACTATACAAAGAAGAAAGGAACATACAGAACAAAAACAAAATTGAAGATAGACAAGGATTAACTAATGCTTATCGTAGTCCGTCAGGTATTTACAGAACCGGGAACACTTTATACATAAGTGGAACGGGTGGGAAGGATGGAGATTGGGAGAAGGACTGGATTGATAATTTTACTAAGTTGCCATTTAGAAATGCTGAAAACACTCAGAAATATAAGGATGTTATGGAAGCACTTAAGAATAATCCCGATGTTAGTCGTTTAGCATCACATTCTCTTGGGTCAGCAGTTGTAAATAAGATTAACGAAGAACACCCTAATAGATTTTCTACAACCACTTATGCAACACCGACAGTAAAACCTAGAAGAAAGGGGAAACAAAATCCTAAGAGACTGGACTACAGAAATCCAAATGACATTGTTAGTATGCTAGACGGTTATGCAGAGACAAGTGATTTTAAGGATTTCAATCCTATAATAGCACATACCTTTAAAAATTTTGAAGGGAACGGTTTATGGCATATACATCCTACTACCCATATCAGCAACGGCATTCATCCTAATGAAGGTATTAAAATGTAATATTAAATAATTAATTAATTAAATATTTAAAAATATAATATTCTATATGATGTTTATGTGGTTCAATGACATCTGGAGACTACAACATAGAACAACACCATTAAAAAAACTAGAGTTAGAAATCATTGAGTTAAAGAAATCACTAGATGTAAAGAACAAACAGATTAATAACATTTATGAACTATTAGAGACATTAACCAATGAAAGTAAAGCAAAACATGTAAAATTTAATCTAGATGAAAATAATAATAATGTTCAACAGGAAGTTAATGCAGAACCAACAGAAACCTATACTATTTAATAAAGGCAATTCTAGTTATAGAAAATTAGAGAAGGCAATGAAAGAACCAGCAAAAGAATATGAACAAATTAAACAATTAGTAGAAAATAATGATATAGAAATATTAAATAAAAAATCTAAAAATGATATAAAATTAACTCCTCATCAAACAAAAAATAATATTAAGTTTAAAAAATAAAATTTCTAAAATCAGAAATGATATTATTAATTTAGATTTTAAAAAATCTAAATCAATAATATAAAAGTTATGGATAATTTAGTAGCAGAGAGTGCTGATGTAGATATTCCTGAGTTAAACTTCGGATTACCGCAGACCGCGCAATTCATTACTGATAGAAGACAAGTAAATTATTTTCCTAGCTGTGCATCAATCTACTCCCCAAGGGACAATAAAAATATAAGATTTTACATTTCAGGAGATGCCAACCAATACTTAGACTTATCCAGTGTAAGACTGTTTGCAACACTCCAGAACAGAAATGGAGACCGCGCCAAATTTTTACGACCATTAGGCGGTATGCATGCCTTCTTCAACAGATATAGAGCAACAGTAGCAGGTCAATTAGTGCAGGACATTGTAGAATACAATAGACACTGTGAATTGTATAAGGCTTTTAAGTCTAAGGATGTTAATGAAATGGATGACATTGAAAGCAGTGCCAATCCAAGTTGGGACGCAGATTATCATAAATATGCTAATGGACTGGATAACTTTTTACAGTTAGATAGCATTGAAGACGGACGAGTAGTAGGAGACCCAGACAAAGCAACATCGGGAAAGACAAATGGAGCAGGAACAAATGGAAATCCTACAGCAGTAATTAATGGATACAGCAACGGCGACCACAACGAGTGGGGAAGGTTAGGAAATCGCCCCACAAGACATTCAGTGTCGGGTATTCCCGGTGCTAATGGTAAAGTAAGACTGGGACATAAACCGGTATGCGGATTATTAGAGAGTAATTATTATTTAC
Source organism: Symbiodinium kawagutii (assembly GCA_009767595.1). Classification (NCBI taxonomy): domain Eukaryota; class Dinophyceae; order Suessiales; family Symbiodiniaceae; genus Symbiodinium; species Symbiodinium kawagutii. Next base: position 4,560 of record VSDK01020415.1, read on the forward strand.
CACTTCGTGTAGCACCTTTAGAATTAGAATTTACAGTAGTCAGTGATGGTAATGAACCTATTATCGTCCCTCAAGGGGATGGCATAACACAAACTGACAGAAATGGTTATTACTTCCAAGATGGTAATACAGCAACTGGTGATGACTGGGTTTTGACTTCCTGCTTCATTCGCGCGGATACCATTACCTTGGACAATACGGTGGACAACTCTATAACTCAGGCACTCTTATCTGGAACTAGTCTGAAAATGGTAGTGCCACAATACCACACCATAACACAAACATTTAACTCAGGAGGCGGTGAGATTAATATGAACATTGTAAAATCTGCTTCTAAATTATCTCACGCATTCATTACTCTATATAGAACACCTAAGACCGGTTTAAGATATGGATACTTTAGACCAGATAACTATGTTCATAAGCGCTGGAATTACTTTTACAATACAATGATTAACAGTGAAATCAATGATGGTATGAACCCAGGCACTAACCCAGAAGAAGTAGGTCAAGGATTTTCAGATAGCACCCGTGCTTTAAGTTGGCAAATGCAAATCGGAAACAAAAAATATCCAGAGTTTGAACGTCAGTCCTTATCTGAGGCATTCTACTTTTTACGACGCACAGTTAATCTAGTAAATCCAGAACAAAACAGTTTGAACATCAGTTATAACCAATATAGAAATAACAAATTTGTTATTGCTGTATCTATGGAAAAGATGCCATCAGTTAATTTTACATCAACCTCCACGAAAATGGGAAGTTTGATTACATTCAAGTTAAAAGGAACTGAAGGAGCATTAGACCCTAATGAAGAAGTGCAAGAGATATTCGTGCATTTAATTAATGAAAGCATCTTAGAACTGCGCTCTGATGGAGCTTTGGTTTATGATTAGTCTGCTTCATTCTACATTGAATTAATTACTAAAAATATACTTAAAAAGAAGTTATTTATAGTAATTAATGGGTGGAAATAGTAGAAAATATGAAAATGGTAAAATCTATTGTATCAGAAATAATTTTGATGATGATATATATGTAGGTCATACTACTCAAGCATTAAGTAAAAGAATGGAAGCACATAGAAACAACATTAAAATATCAAAATACCAAAATATATTATTATATCAGAAGATGAAAGAGGTAGGAATATCTAAATTCTACATTGAACTATTGGAAAAATGCCCGTGTAATGACATAGAAGAATTAAGGGCAAAAGAAGGAGAATGGATTAGAAAAATGGGAACTCTTAACTCAAAAATTGCTGGAAGAACTCCAGAGCAATATAGAAAAGATACTGTAGAACAAAAACGGGAATATGATGCAAAGTATGTTGTAAAGTATAAGGAAAGGAGAAGAGTTTTAAATCAAAACCTATATGAGAATAAAAAAGATGAAATAAAACAAAAAGTAAGCGATTACGGTAAGCAGAGAATAATTTGTGAATGTGGGATGGAAGTCTGTAGAGGAGCATTGAAGAAGCATTTGGGAAGAAAATTACATTTAAAAAATCTAAATAATAATATAGAAAATGTTTCACAAGAAGGAGAAAATACCAATGAAATGGAGAGCGAAGATGAACCAACTAACTGGCAAAGTATCGGGAACAGGGATGTTTAAATATCAAGATACAAAATATATTGCTTGGTTAAAAGAGCAACTGGATAGAAATGAAACTAGAGAAAAATTATTATCTTATCAGAATGACTTAAGGTTAGCAAATGAAAGAGTTAATTACAGAAATCAAGTGGATAGAATGAGTAGCGAAATCCAAAGGGATAATCTAAATTACAACTCAATAGAACAATTACAGAGACAACAAGAACAATTTAGAGGATTAAGATTTGGAATGCAATAATATAAAATAAAATCTAATTTATTTTATATTATATATGGAAACAACTTTCACTAAGTGAAAGTTATTATCATTATATAAATATTTTTTCTAAAAATATTTATATAATGGAAACTGCTAAATTAGAAAACATTAACAAATTTAGTAAGTTAGGACTTCGTAGGCGTCCTACCTATGATGAAATTGTAAATTTACTTGATGAAAACAAAAAGATAGGAATGCCACTACCTAATAGGGATGCGACATTCTTTAGAAACAGTCCCGAGGGAAGTTTCTTTGATGGTTCTAATTATCTAGAAGAACTCAAGGAGGAACAAGAAAGGTTGTTGTTAAGGCAGATGAATGAAATGTTATTAAGAAGGAATGCTAGAACTGCAGGAAGAACATTTCACACTGAACGCTTTAGAACACTACCATTGCAATCCCCAACAATAGCACAAGCACCTATGGATGTTGATGCAGAAGGAGGATTAAGTGGTTTTGCTACTCCTTTATCTAATGCACCACCCAATGCGAGATTAACACAAGGAACGCAACTACATGCGGAACTAGCAAAAAGGTTAGATACATCATTGCACAGAAGACAAGAAACGGCAACCAACCACGCACAGGGAGTAGCAAAACAAACAAAGCAAACGCTAGCAGAACAACTAGCAAATGTAGCACCACCAAGACTAATTCCAGAGTTTTTTACACTACCTAGTGGTAATACCGACGATGAAGCAACACAACCACCTAGACCTAGAATATATAAAGATAAACCACAGTCAAGCAATCAATCAGCAATCCCCATTCAAATGGATACATCAAGCAAACCTAAGAGGGACGCACCAGAAGAAAGGGTAGAACCAAGAGGAAAAGCAGGAAGACCAAAAATGTTTAAACATGGAACTGAAAGACCAATTGCTGACAAAAGAGATGGTAGCGAACCAGAAGAAGAAAGACCCACAAAACGCAAAAACAAAAACAAAGAAAAAGTAAGGTTAAGACTAGAGGGTAGAGTTGAAAAGGAAAAACAAAAAGAAGAGGAAGAGGAAGCAAAAACAGTAGATGAAGGATTGAAAAAAGCATCAACTGCCAGTGCTAAAGAAAAGGAAGAAAAACCTGAAGAAAGAAAAGGAAGCAAAGTAAGAACCACAATTCATAAACCCATTATACCAAGCAAGGTAGGAATACAGAAAATGTATGAAGAATTCAATAATGCTAAAAACAAGAATATGATAACAGCAATAGAATTCATTGAATTCAATGACATATTCAAAGCATTTAGGTCAGCAAAGGGAGCAGATAAAAAGAAATACATCAACCAAGCAAAAGACCTTTACAAAAGAATTTTATATAATAAACTTAAAAAGAAATATGATGAAGAGAGTTAAAAATATTTAGTGTAAAAAACTATTTAAAGAAATATGGTTTATATTATATAATGACTTCTACAGCACCTGAAGAAATGACGCTTGAAGAAATTAAAGAGCAACTGGCGTTGTATAACAGATTGTACTACCAAAAAAGGAGACATGAAAAGGATTTTATGGAAACTAAAAAAGCAAGTGCAATAAGACATTACAGAAGGAAAGTAATGGATAAAATGATTGCGAACGGGGAAGTTGAAATACCACCTCAACCAAAAACATATGAGACTGCGCCCACTACTGAAAATGTAAAGGCAACAAAACCCAGAAAATACAAAGGAGAAACATATAAGATTGTAAATGTTGAATAGATGATATAATTAAAATTTATTATATAATCTATTCTAATGACCGATAGTAATAAGCAAAAAATCATTAATGACGCATATTATGACAGAAGCGGGTTTCAATCCAAGGCCAAGACACTCAAGGATGCAAAAGAAAAGGATAAGACAATAACAATAAAGGATGTTGAAGAATTCTTTAGAAAGAATGTAGAAGTTAAAAAGAAACCTCGTGGATACAACTCATTTGTTGCTCCTCACAACAACTATTCATATCAACTAGACTTATTTTTCATTTCTAAAGATGACATTGAAACACCACAAAAATTTAGAGTAGGTTTAACAATGATTGATGTATTAAGTAAATATGCAGTTGTAGTGCCTATTAAGTCCAAGGAAGCACCAGAAGTAATAGCGGGGACAATGGAAGGGATGCAGAAAATGGGCGACACTCCTGAAATGTTTTATACAGATGATGAAGGTGCAATAGGTGGAAGTTTGTTTAAGGAGTTTTTAGATGAGAAGGGCATAGAACTACATAGAACACGAGGTCGTCCCGCTTTTATTGATAGATTTACTAGGACCTTGAAAGATATGCTTTTTAAAAGGGTTGAACATGATGAGAAGAAAGGTAAGCAAAATATTCAATGGACTGACTACATAGTGGAGATTATGCTGACATATAATAATAAGGATGTTCATAGCTCTACAGGGATGACCCCAAATGAAGCAAGGAAAAACAAGAATGAATTAAAAGCAAAAATGAATGTAGCAAAGAAAACGAAGAAGAATAAGATATATCCCGAACTGTCTGTAGGTGATAAAGTGAAGATTATGAGGAAAAAAGGTATTACTGAAAAGGAACGCACAAGTCATTGGTTGCAAGGAGAATATACAGTGCAGGAGATTATTAAAAAATTAGGGCAGACATATTTCAAGTTAGAAGACTACACTCGTCCATTACAAAGGTTTGAATTATTGAAAGTGTAATCTATACAGATTAGGGTAATCTATACAGATTTAATGAATTTTACTAGAAAAAGTATTTAAAGAAAAAAAACATTATATATTTAATATAGTAATCTTATACATGGATAAATTTGTAGAAAAAGGTATTAATGACCTGAAAAGGTTAAAAAGAGACAGTATAACAGATAAAACCACACAAGCAACCATTAAGAGATTAGACCAAATTATCCAACTTTACAAAGACCGTAAAATCGCTAGAGCATCCATGGCAGAAAGACTTATTAAAGGTTTAACATCCACCAATAAAAAAATATATGATAAAACATTCAATGAATTTAAAAGCAAAATTAAGGAATGGAAGAATACACCAACTTTAAGTAATAGATTAAATGAGAAGAAGAAGGAGAGAGCAAAAGCAAAAGAAAAGAAAACCTTTTTTGTTGAATTTGTTTTGTATCAGTATGTTAAAGGTAATTTAAAGGAACTAGGTATTAAATCCAGAAAAGCTTTTACACACCAAGGAGTGCATTACATTACTGTAAGTTTTGATGACCAGACCGCAACAATTAAAGCAACTGAATTCCTTAAGCTTGATAAGAATGAGAGATTTTTTAGGTGGGAGAATGCCGATGACATAGGAGACCCTGATAAACAAAATTTACGGTTTTGGAAAGTGATTAATTTGCTGAAAGATGATGAGGATTTTAAAGACCAGATTGATACATTGACTGCTTATTATGATAACTTAGGTTGCATCAAGATTAAGACAGTAGAGCAAGAAACAAGCAACGGTGAGAGAGTGAATATTCTAGATGAAAATTTAACTGATGCATCTAATGTAGATACATATCATTATTATATAAATACCCTTTTAAGAATAGACGCGGATACATTCAAGAAAGGCATTGAAAAGGGGCACTATATTGAAAATGTATGTTGGAGAAATGCATTAATTGATTTTTATGGTAATACCCTTATGAGTGAGAAAAAGAGAAACAGATTAACAATAGAAAGGATTAGTGAGATTATAGGCAGAGATGATTTTACAGAAAAAGGGGCATCCATTAAGGAAATGGAAAAAGTATTCATTGAATTCAATATCCAAGTCAGAATACTTAACTATTTCAACAAGTTAATTTATCAATATGACCCACCGGTAAGAAACCATAACATAAAATGTTTTTATGCTATGGTTAAGAACAAGCATATCTATACATTAAATCATAACATAAAAATACTTCAACAAAAACAGTCATATGAAAGACCCATTGTTAAAGCATCCACTGATTATTTTATAAATGAAAGGGAAGAACCCTTAAGTTGCAAAATGATATCTAGTATAAATGACATTATGAAAATTGAAGTGCCTGAAGACGCCAAGGGCGCACCCAAGGGGTGCAAGGAAGATATTAGTCTAGTATCAAGAGATAATGACCTTACTGGACTATACTTTGATTTATTAAATAGCGGTTATGATGCAGGTCTTAGACACCAAGCAGGCATTATTACAGACCTATGGTTAAA
>VSDK01020415.1:10657-108129 GCA_009767595.1 Symbiodinium kawagutii
TGTATTGCCGTAGATGATGAAGAAGTATATAATAAAATGAATTTAGCAATGTATAATTTTAATAAGACCCTATTCAATCCTTTTCATAAGTCGTATTACTCAGAACTTGATATTAAAATATTGAATGAAAGCAGAACTGTAGTGCCTAGCGGTTTATTATATAAATTTAAGGACATCCCAAAAGCAATCACTGAAATTGATATTACTAGGGCATTTACAAACCCATTCATCAACATTTATAAAATAATGGAATTTAGTCAATTTGATAAATGGAATGTATATGATGAGACAGTAGATTATGATAAATTAAATGACTATACACTGTTGTATTTAGAAAAGTCATTCTTTAAAACCTCAGGCATGATATTATTTAATAAGAAGTATCCAGTAATATATAAAGCAGTATATGACAAAATTAAGGATGAAAGATTAAGAAAAAGGACTAAAATACTTGCCTTAAAATACCCTGTCATACTCATAAGGTTAATTACAGAGACATTCATGACCAACTGATGAATACAAAAATATCTGATAATGATGAAGAAGACAAATTGATTAAGAAATTGATAGGTGTTGTTAATTACGGTTTATTAGAGAAAGGTGGTTCAACTGATAGTAAAAGTTTTGCTTTTAAACATTTAGATGAAGCACTGGAGTATCAAGCAGAGTATGGAGGCAGAATTAACAAAATTACTCAGATGGAAATGAATGAAGAGGGGTATGAAAAAGAAGGGCGTAAATGCTACATCCTGAATTTAAAAGACAGGGCAGAATTAACCAACGGTTTTAGGTATGTTAAAGAATTGATTTTACAGATGCATAATTTAAGTATGTATGAAGCATATGAAAAATTGATGGAGAATAAGATTAAAGTTTATAGTGTTAAGACTGATGCATTTGTAATAGATACTTCTAATGTTGATAATGCCAAGGAACTATTAGATTTTCATAATGATGTAGGTGGATGGAGAGTAAGTAAGAGCAACGAAGATATTATACTACCATCAGTTGAATATAATATAATTGAAAATGAAAAGGTTGAAATACCAATAGTTAAATGTAGAGAGTGCTTTGTTAAAGATGAGTATGACACAGATAATATCATTGATGAATATATTTTACAAAATAACCCTGTTATTATAACAGCGGATTTTGCTGGTAGTGGAAAAAGTTATATATGTCAGAGGATGGTGGATAAAGGTTATAGGGTTATATTCATAACCCCAACTAACAAATTACTACAGGCATTTGAAGGAGAAACATTAACAGTAAATAAGTTTTTTGGCATATCCTTCGGTAATACCAAGTTAGAACCGCACGACTATTCAGACTATGATGTAGTGGTTTTTGATGAAATCTATTTTAGTAGTAAAAACACCTACTGGAGAATAAAGAAATTTGTAGAAGAGAATAAGGGCAATAAAATAATTACTGCTACAGGTGATGCCAAGCAACTCCGCCCAGTCCAAGAACTGACTAACACTAGAGACCACGAAGAATATACCAATGATATAATTGAAAGCATTTTTGATTACAGAATTAATCTTAAGATATGTAAAAGATTACATACCCAAGAGGATAGAGACAAATTATTTAATATTAAAAAAGACATTTTTGAAAACAAATTATCAGTTAAAGCAATCATTGAAAAATATTTTTCTTATACTGATGATATTACAGCATCCCCTAATAACATTGCTTTCTTAAATGATACTTGTAGGAATGTATCCAATGAAATCAGGAAGTTAGAAAATAGACTGTATGAATATGAGGTTTCGGAAAGATTAATCTGTAGAGAATATACCAAGGTTGATAATAGAGTTTTTAATGTAAATTTTGAATATGAAATAGTAGCAGTGCGCGATGAGTTTTTAATGTTGAAGGATATTAAAAGTCAGGTAGTTAAGGGTTTAAATAAGTATTATGTAAGGAAAAGTTTTATATTTGCCCATTGTTGCACCGCTCATTCAACTCAAGGTGCATCAGTAGATACTGATATAACAATTTTTGATTATAACCACCCACTTGTTAGAAACTATCCTGAATGGCTTTATACCAGTATAACTCGGTGTAGAGACTTAAGTAGAGTAAAGTTTTTTAGATACAACACTGATATTAATGATGAACTTAACATGCAAAACATAAGAAGTTATTTTAATAGGAAGATTGAAAATTATAAAATACAAGACCGTAAAAGCAAAAGAGTTATACCTAAAGAGAATTATGTTAATACTCAGTGGTTTTTAAATAACATAACTAATCAGTGCAATTATTGCGGATGTGGATTTCATATAAGTATTAATAAGGGTAATGTAATAACAAATTTAACAGCACAACGGGTCAATAATGAATTAAGTCATGAGTTGGATAATATTATACCTTTTTGTATCCGTTGCAATTGACTTGGGTAGCCACTGAGAGCGAGAGCACAAGAAAGAGGATGGCTACATGTCTTTTCACCGAGGCGGCCATGAAAGCTGGTAAAAGGTGACTCGAGACAAAACTACGGTATGATGAGCATGGGTACCAACGCAGTCGGGTGTGTACATGGTGCTACTGCTGTGGTACGAAAAGGGTGTGTACGCGCATGTGCTGTTCAGTGTGCGCTGTCCAGGTTCAATTGGTCTTTTCTGGTGAAATGATGCTCTTTGAAAGGATGTCGAAATTCATATTTGCCAATCATTGCTGCTAAAATCTCTGTTCTTTGAATCGATCCTTTTGTGAGGGCATCAGCTAGCATGTCACGTGTATCGCTCCAACGCAAATGTGATGGCACGCATTTGGTGACATCGCGCAACCACATGAGGTGTGGGAACAGTGACTTCTCTGAAGGCAACTTTACCGATGAACTGGTCCAGGTGGCAAACAAGTTAAGTGCATCTACTACGAGTGTTGTTTTAAAGTTGAAGTCTGATTGTTCTCGAGCTGCACGAAGTTCCTGCGGGCTTAAAGGGCCTCGTGTGATTTCATGGAAAGAGATGGCCAACGGAATCAAGGCATCGACTGTGCCTACGGCTGCTAGCGTTTCTGAACTGAAGGTGCTGCGTGTCACGAGTTTGAGACTTTGGCTTGATGCATCTATTACATGGCATACTTCGTTGCCACCTTGGGTCCCGCACCGAATGAAAACTGATCCACGTACACCATATCCTTTAGATTCTGTTTCTTTGCAGAATGATGCATCAGAGTATGCAATGATGTGTTTGGAACATTTCATGCCAGGATATATGACTTTGATTTTGTGTTTCTGTAGGGCTTTGACCCATGAGTTCAACTTTCGGATGTGTTGGTATTGAGGCTTGTGCGTTTGACGCTGAAGCGCAATGATGTAAATTGCAAGCCAGTGCTGCGTCAACAAAGTATAGGCCACTGCTCCAAGTAGAGACCAGTACAATCTCTTCACGGTCTCTGTGCACAGTTCTTCTTGTGGCCTACCTGTGATGTCCGGATGCTGAATTTGTTTCAATGCTGATATATACTCGTCTTGATCCAAGGAAATCGTTCCGTCTGCCTTTCTTACATGGTGAATGCCAACACAAGTGAAATTATTGTCGTTTCGGTCACTATGGCCGAAAGTTTCTTCCAGTGCTTTGAGCAACAACTGCACTTCTTCTTCTTCTCCTGCAATTTTGATGTCATCTACGTGCTTGACAAGTATGAGCACTAGTTTTCCACCTTTGTGCTTGACTTCACATTCCGGGTCGGCAGATAAAGGCTTAAGTCCTATTTTAGGGCTGCGGGTTACACCAGCAAGTTTAAGGTTAAATGCTCGGGGAGCATCCTTGCAGCCGGTACCGGGCTTGACGCATCTTAGAACGTGATATCTTTCATCATAGTTTTCATAACCTGGTATTCGTCTTAAAATTGCTGCTGACCCATGCGGGAGAGTGAAATGCACGATTCTTTCTTCTTGGCCAGTCAGTTGTGACAATTCTTCGTATGTCAAGCCTTGTAAGAAAGCCTTGTTTATGTCTAGCGAGAGGAATGACCATGTTGGGTGACATGCAGCCTCGGAGAGAAGAAGGCGTTGCGATACTTTACTTCCGGTGGCTGCGTAGGTGTCCAACGAATCTGCACACCATTCTTTGAATCCCCTCAGAGCCATTCGCATGCGGATGACACGGCTCTCATAAGGGCGACTGGTGTCTTTCACTTTCCATTTGGCTACAAAGCGTGAGTCGATGATGTTATGCGCTCCTTTTCTGGGTACCATCTTGAAACAACCATATCCATCCCAAATTTTCAATTCATCAAGAATCGCTGCTTCAACCTTATCCTTGTGTTTCAGTAGTTCGTCCTTGCTCAAGATATCTGATGCTCTTTTGACCACTTCTACTTTGCTCACTGTGTTGTAGACTTTTATGGTGAACATTTCATCATCTTGCAATATCTGCGCATCACCAAAACAATTGCTTAATTGTGGGAGGATTAAAAGTTCAGTGACGTGTGGTTCTGAAGGGTCTACTGTCGGGAGACTATGCGGGCTTTCGGGTATGGATGGTTCTAGATTATCTTGAGGAGGTACATAGACAATGGGGATGTCTTCAACTTCCTGCTCTGTAGGTGACTGCACCGTGTCCTGATGCAACATCCACAGGTCATAGTATGTGCTTCTGTCTGCTTCATCAACTGTGCTTGAGATACTGCTGAAGTTATTGGTGAGAAAAGCGGTGAACTCAGGGTCTTGACCGTCAGAGTTCTGGTCTTCATTTGAACCTTCTGCAATGGTTGACAACCTTTCATTTTCGGGCTCAGGCAAGACTGTGTTTCCATCATCTTCTAGTCCATGGCTACTTGCACTTGCATCAATGCTTTCACACAACCCGGATGGATTCTCACTGTTGTGTAGCAGTTGGACGATCGATGACGTTTCCCACTTAGCTCCTATGATTTCCACAAGCGACAGCTGCGATCTATCGGCTATGAATACTAAGGGTTCAGTGATGGTCTGGCTATCCCAATAGAGTAATGTTGAATGAGTCACATTCGGAAGCGAAGGCAAACTTTTGCATCCATGTCCTATGCGGATGGCTTGGCATTCGTCAAAACACCACGCATGTTCCACCAAATGGTTCAATGCTTCGAGCAGCTGTCCATTATTAGTGGTGGAATGTGTGACATGGCAGTCCCCTTCCTCATTTGTGAGCATTCCGATGGTGACAAGTTTCCGAAGGGGAAGCTTCTGCGCAAATGTTTTGACAACTTCCAACGCCTGTTTGGTGGGCATGGTGACAAACACTTGAAGTGAAACATGCGCGAAGAGAGTGTGTCTCACATCTTGCAACCTACACGGCTTAGGCTGTCCATTCAATTTTATGACTACCACTCCGTCTTCTGGCTTGTATTCCAAAACTTCGGCCGGGCCATGCCAGCCCGAAGCGTCTTTGGTTGTGGGTCGATGGTAATCTACCAAGTCTCCACGATTGTAAACGATTTCTGTGGCCGCAATGGCCCTTGACTTCAAAGCTCGCGCTGTCCTAGCCAAACTGGTGGCCTGAATCATGGCCTCCAATGCTGCTGTTCGGATGTGGTCTCGTGCACGGTCTGCCTCGTCACTGAGTTCGTCAAACTCTTTGCTGTCTTCAGCTGGCAAAGGTGGCAGTAAGGCCGGTGTGCGACCATAGAGGCACTGATATGGCGTGACACCACCCACGTGCACCAAAGCATTTCCAGCAAACACTGCTTCCGATAGGACTGCTTCCATGGAGGCTTGAATGCCTTCCCTTACGAGCTGACTTTCTATGCAGTGGAGTGTTGTTCTTAGGATGGCTCCTCGGCGTTCTATGAACCTGGCATGTTGCCCTGGGGCTCTGACCTTGAGGGTTATTCCAAGTCGCTTGAGTCGAGATTGAGCACTCGTGTTTGTGAGGCCAGATTCCCCATCGCTAATCAATTGCTGCATGGGGCCATGTATGGCCAACCAAATGCGATCTAGCGCTGAAAGGAGGGCTTCCTCTTGCTTACTTCGCACTACCGTTGCTGCATGCCATCTTGTTCCACAGCATATCAAATGGAATATGACATGTTCTCGATAGAAGAGCAGGTCTACTTCAACATGTTCATTGAAGGCTGCGGTCATCCTAAGAGTTGGCACGGTTTCGTTGGCAGGGCGGCTCCACTTCCTGCATTCACGGCATGTATCAATTACTCCGGGAATCATATCTAGGATTTCCTTGGGCAGTCCTGCTGCAGCTAACACTCTTCTCATTGACTCTTTTCCGCAGTGCCACCAACGCAGGTGTAGTTTGCGAAGCTCCCGCATTCGCGTTGCTGAACTTCCTGCGCTCAAGGCCTGTAGGGAACGACCAACATTGAACCTGGACCAATCACTGGGGTGTTCTCCTACCCCGACTTCTTGGAAGGTTCGTCTATTTCTGGTGGCTGGAGTGCGAAGTGTGGCTGTCACTGGATCTCGATCGGGCTGCACTGAACTGCTATGTTCAGGATAGGGAATGATGTCAGTGGTTGTGGTTAAAAAGGGGGTCAGGTCTATTTCATTACTTGGGTGAAAGATGGTGACCACTGTGCTGGCGATACCTGGCAGCAGCTTTTCTGGGTCATCCAGCTGCGTCCAATTTATGGCTAGCTCTAGTTGGTACCATCGTGCATTAACCCTGGCCCACGTTGTTCGATATTTGAAATCTAGGTGTTCCGCATTGGGTTTCATAAACTGTGAGTTCCTAGATGTTACCAACGCTGGGTTGCCATTGCAGGCTTTTGTCCAGGATCGGTACTTTGCCAACCGCAGGATTTCAGGAGGTGGCATCTGAGGTAACAACCCGTCAGGCGTGACCGCAAATCTTCTTGCTTGTTCTTCATCTTGCGCACCTAGATCACTATTGTCTGCCAGCTGGGATTGTAAATCAGCACTGATGGATGCTGACGCTGGTTGGTTTGGAGGTCTGGGATGCCTTCCTTTTCTGGGCACGCCAAGGCGGTGAGCGATTACCGCATGTTTGCAATCTTCCTTATGTGTGTGTGCGGGATGACCATATGGTCGGTGTTGAATGCAACCTGGGCATTTCCATTCTATGGTCTCTATATTTGGCCACTTACATTGTCCAACTATTCTGGTGTGTCGGGGATCGTGCTTTGACTGTCGGCCTCTGCATCCCGGACACTTACGCCATTCCTCGGACACGGGCACTTCGTCGTTTGCATCTGAAGTGTCCACGGCAGCAGCAGGAAAGGCATGTTGATAAGGGTCTTCATGTGAGCTTGCCAGGTGTGTCTTGAGCCTAATGATGCCTTCACACACCTTCCTGGCCATGGGCCAGGGCCATACCTCACATGCTTTGGACTTGCCCCCATCAAGTGTGTCATGCTGGTGTGTCCTATCACATTGGCAGTTGTGGAAAGGTTCCAATAGTTTGGAATGATTGGCGATGAGATCGGTGGGCTTCTTGGCCGGCAAACCATTGGGACCTTTCTGGCCGAGCATGCATTGATGGATAGTAAGACATGTTACTGTGGGTAAATGACAAACCATGGTCCAAGGAAATTCTTCGTACAACCAGCTACCTTGGGGCTGCTCTAATAAGAAATATCTTTGGTTTCGGTTCTGATGCAATGCCAATTCTCCGCAGAATCGCCCATGGGGTGCTGATTCTTGGTACGTTCTCTCCCATCCTTCAGGATGGATCTGATAGTTCAGGTTAGAATGAGCTCCAAATGGCGAACATCTAGGCGACATCACAGCTACCAGTGGCTTATGATCAAGGAAATATTGCATTACAAGTTGCTGTTGTCTAGGATCATTCAAGTCACAGTCAGTGATCAAGTCAAAGTTCTCCCCAACCCTGAGATGCTTACGGATGCTGATAGTGGAGGTTCGCGCGGCACCACCACAGATTTCAACTACATCAAGTCGGGACGAAAGTGAGGACAGCACATGCAACACGGTTTCCATGCTGTTGGCCTGGTAGGTGTGGCTGCTCAGTTTGCGGAGGTCGAATCCATGCATTGACTCTACGGCTGTGTACAAGGCTATGTTCTCCTGGGGCAAGTTCCTAACATTATCTTTATCGTCTGTTAAATAGGGTGCTAAGGAACTATAATCTGTGCCGCAATCATCGAAATGACTTTCGACATGAACTGCTCGTGTTTTCGGACGTTCTCCGGCTGCCTTCATTCTTTTGAGCCTGGTCTTCTGCTTGATCTTCTCTTCTGTCGGGAAGCACAAATTAGGGGCACTATCGTCTGGTGCAACTGCCTGCTGACTCCTAAACACTGCATGAGTGTTGGGCGTTTCACAGCATTGGCATTGTGATTGGGTGATATGCATCAAAATGTGGCATGTGGAGCACTCAGCATACTCAACATGTTGAACGTTGCGGGTCATATCGCAGTCGGGTGTGTCATGGTGTACCGTGTGTTGTGGATCGGAAGTCTGTTCTGGACGTGATACATGGGCCCTTTCAGTTGACCCCACCAAGTCAGCCAAATCAGTGTCCCTGCACAGGTTTTGGCGACAAATTTCCGGACTTCCTGGGGTCAATCTTTTCTGTGGCTTTTCTGCAGCCTCGGATCTCTTGGGGTGATCTTGAGGGCTAGACTGAATCATAGTAACCATCTGCTTTATGACTGCTTGTGCTATGGTCTGCTGCAAATGCAATCGTGAACGTCTTGCGATGGAGGATTGACTTGACGTCCAATCAAGTTTATGCTCGTTTTGGGAAACTTTGCACTTGCACAGATGCGATGATAATTTTGGGTGGCTTAAACAAATGAAACAAATTTTGCTAGGAGGCTGCTGTTGGACATCCAGCTTCAATCCGAAGTGGCAAGCTCGATGATAAGATTTGAAGAAACTGTGATCCTTCATCAAGACCTGGAAACCTTCATGGTTCCACGAGTGCCCGAATGCTCCGAACATGCACGCAAAACTGCCTATCTCACTGGCTAGCTGCAACCAGCGGCTTACTTGATTCAATGCTGAGTGCATGCGCTCCTTTGCGATGTGGCGACCGAGCAATGGCATGTCAATCCAAATCAAATCAAATTTGCCTTGTTTGATTTCTTTGGCGATGTCTGCAGTGGCTCCTGCGTTGATCTGCTGAGGCGAAAACCGGGTGACCTTATAACCATTGTCTTGGATAACATTGGAAATCATGGGTACTTCCTCAAACACCAATGCCGTGCGTGTTTGATTAGTACCTACACATGGTGAGTTGAACTGGGATCTGTTGTGCTCAGTTTCGCGCTGCTGGCGCAAACTGCTGGAGGAATTCACATGGATGATTTGATGGGCTGCTCGGATCTACCGCCCGGACCCTCAACCGAAACTGCTTCGGTTGAGGGTCGTGTGGGTACATCTGTGTTCCTGGATGCGTCACCGAAAGGACGCGCTGGATCGATGTGCAACACTATCGGCTCAGGTGGGATGCCAGAACGGGTGTCCTGTCGAAGCTCACTCCAATGATCAATCGTCATGATCAGGTGACCCGACGGTGCTTTGGATAATGGGCATTGACGACAATTGCTCAGATCTTCAACATCGGCACCTGGCAGTGGGACATACAGCGCCTCATGCGACTCCTGCATTCGCAATGTTGCATTCAATGCGGTCAATGATCTGAGGCCAAGCAGTGCTGGCAGTTTCGACCCACTGCCCCCTACCACTGGCGCTTCAAAGTGGTTCAGGCTGCACGTCTGGCCACCCACTGACAGCTTGCACGCTATGGGTATCGATACGGTCCATTCACATTTCTGCTGACCCTCACCCACGCCTTGCACAAACATCGGTTTCATCCGCCATTGTCGTGGTTTGAATCCTTGCTCCATTGCAAGCTGGGCAAAAGCTCTGGCAGTGTCTTCGCCGATCAGATTTGTGAAGGCACCAGGGTCGATAATAATGCCAGCTCTGTTTGGAATAGAGATGGCATGGTATGCTGCTGTTCTATCTGCTTCTTCACCTGGCCACCAAGGAAATTGCGAATGAAAGTTCTCTGGTGACAAGAACGGTGTTCCAGCTTCAGGTGAATAACTTTCTGCTCGAGTACGTTGCGTCGGAGGTGTGTATATGTGAAAGGCATCAGGGTTTCTTATGGGTCGATCAGGAGTGCTTGGCCTGGATGCATGGGGAACTGACTCGTGCGATTGGTCCGGTGAATCTGGAATGCGGTATCTTGCAACAACATGACACCCACCTCTGCATACAGGGCAAGCCAGTTGGTTTCCCTTACACATGTACTCGGTCCAACATTCCACATGGTAGATGTGCCTACATGCTAGTCTCAGGACTGACTCACTGGCAAGGAACCGTTCACAGCACAAGGGGCAAACGTCAGCTTCACCATCGTACTCGGCATCCTCAGTGTTGATGACACGAATTGGCTGCTTGTCCTTCTTCTTCTTGCGGCTGCGTTCAACCTGCGATTGCACACTATGGAATTCTTGCATTTGAGGGCGAAATTGCGGATCCAATTGTGATCTTAGCTGCACGGCTGGCCGATTGTGTGATGAAGCGGCCTTCGATTGATGCCTCTGATTCACATGCTGTTGAACATAATGGAAATCCTCGATCTGTGACCTGACAGGACCTTCCAAACCTGACTGCTGTGGTGCTCGCAATGTCGGCGGGTCTGGCAAGCCAGGAGGGCTTCTCCCAGTGAGGAAACCGAACTCTTCCCTTTCGGCGAATGCTGGGACTTGTGGTGTGGAGAGCACTGGCCATGGCATCAGCTCTAATAGGTCCTGTGGCATGTTGGCCATGGAGGCCCATGTCATGGTGTGCGGATGCGTTTGCACTGGCGGGTTCACGGGAAATCGGCCCCTACTTGGCAATGAATCACTTGGCTCCAACGGCACTCGAACCTGCGGTGATCTCAGCTCAGCATTCGTGTCTCTGTCCTGGGGCGTCGGTGGCTCTGATGCGGCGGCTGGCGCTCTACGATTGCTGAACGGAAATCTGAGAAAACTCATGGGCCCATAGCTCGATGTGCTGGGTGTTGGAATTGGTTGTGACTCAGCTACTGTAGGCCCATAACTTTGGGGTTGTGTAGTTGGCAGTGACCATGACTGGCTGGTGTTGCTACTCCATGGATCATTACCTATCAATGGGTCAGTCTCCGTGTTGGGATCATGCGTCATGAAGGCCCGGTATGTGTGCGTGGCTGACGATTGGTGGTTATCGGCATGTGTGGCAAACGTCACTGTATGATTTGGCGCTTGGATTGCATGGTACAACTCCGATCCATCAATGATGCCTGCCAGTGGGCCAAGCAATGGGGCTTGGTCAACTGATGATCTTGTAAAAAACGTGGTGGATCCTGGATTGGATGATGTTGATGGTTGATTTCGTCGAGGGCATGCTCCTGCTAAGTGTTCTGTGCTGCCGCACTCGTAACACCTCATCACTTGACCATCAGGTCCCCGGGGGTTTGCTCGGCGACCTTTTCCTTTACCTGCAGAACGATGCCCACGGAAAGCAGGGAGTGTTTGGTATACCTCATCATCGGTCATATCTGCAAGCATAGCACTTATGGTATTCTTTCCTTTCTTTCCTTTTCCTTTCCCAGCTGCGAATGCTGACTGGTGTGATTTCCCCTTTCCTTTCCCTTTTCCTTTGCGCCTGTCAAAGCGCTTCACATACCGTCGCACAGCTCGGGTCGGCTTCTGCATGTATTTACGCCACTTGTGCTTGGCATGGCGATAAGCCCAAAACAAATCTTGAGCTGTGCGAGTTGGATCATATGCATCTTCGGGGATTGAACTTACGGCTCCAGAGCTGGTGTTGGAATCTGTATCAATGTCCTCATCATCGAATTGCGTCGCATAAACTTCACCGTGTGGTGCCTGTGCAGCAGCATATGTTTGATACTGAGACCATTCGGGGTATTCATGATGATCATGTCTGGCTGGATCATGCGCGGATTCCCAATGGCCATCGTGTGCGAGGAATGCATTGGAGGGGTTACCTTGGCTGGGTCGCAGTCCTTCTCTCAGGTTTCCGGGGGTCCTCTCCAGGATGTGTCCCATTCGACGAAGGCTCATCTTCAACTGGGTCAACTCTGCCTCCGTTGCGGGAAACAGTCCACCATAGGGCGCTAACAGCTGTATCAATTGATGGTCTGATATTCCTATGGCTCTCAACAAGATCCATGTGATGCCTTGGACTGAAACCACTGCCCCACCCTGTTCCGCTGCACGAGCTCGGATGCTGTCGAAGCGAACAAGCAATGCATCGATAGGTTCATGGCCCCTACGAGCGAACCCCATCAATTCGGTGATGGCCTGCATTCTTACCTCTTCTCCCAGATTCCCAAACCTCTCTTGAAGTGCATGCATGAAGTATGTGAGAGGATCAACCTGCACCCCATTAATCACTCCACCTTCAACTACTGCTTGAGGGGGAATTTGTCTTCCTAGCTCCTTGGCAGCGCCCTTCAAGACAAGGAGAACACTGGCTGCTTTACGCGCGGGTTCCAGCTCGGTGGCTATGGACCACAACATGATATCTCTTGACCATTGTCTGAAGGGGTACTGCATCTCTTGTTCCGGGCCCCACGCAGGTGGGGTGCGTAGGGCATTGGTCTGCCCCTGGAACATGTGACATGTCGCTGCCAGGATGATGATGACTCCGATGATACTTGCAATGATCAATGAAGGACGCATGACATCCATGGTTGGAAATGTAGATGGTTCAGGCTCTCTCTGGGATGACTCAGCCACAGCCAAGGACACGCTGCATGCAAGGGCTGCCACCAACGTTCCCAAGGTGAAGATGCATGTTAGCGACCAGATGGCATGCATGATTCTGTCTACGTATCGGAAGGAGTTGTGAATCATGGCGTGCGCATGTTGTGTGGTGTGTGATGTACGCGCTGGGGAAAGGGGTTGGGCCACCACAGCAACACCACTTCCACATCTACATGGTTCAATCAATTCATCACAACTTCTCACTTGGAATTCAACCTTGGAATTGGTACTGGTACCCATGGCTCCTGGTGTTGATGACATGTCTGGCTTTGTCTTAAAGCCAAAGACTTCCGCAGCTAGGCATGGCTCTTTGGCCTCTGAGCTTTGGCGATTGTCCCCTTTAGGACGCACACCACTCTCTGAACTGTCAACGGCTTTCACACCTGGATCATGCAGATTGAGTTCAGGCAATGACGGCTGACACAGGACATGTTGAGTCGTAGCATCTGTTTGCGCTGCATCACACATCGTCCGGGGTACAGCCCCCACTCCGCATTGAGTAAAACAATTACGGGGTACAGCCCCCAACACCGGGACGTCTGTGTTAGGAAGGATAGCATGTTCATATGTCAGGGTCATCGGATCTGTCCACGCAACTTCGTCAGGGTCTGAGATGTCAAAGGCTTCAGGAACCGTGGTGATCGAGGAAGGTCTGGCACACGGATCAGCACTAGCAACGCGAGGCTGGCCTTCCACATCGTTCACGGATGTGTCTTCCCTGCTAAGACAGTGTTCCCCTGATGTTTCCATTGGTCCCGAAATTCCTGTTCGTCGTCCTTGTATCTGCCAAAGGTATCCGGTTGGTTTCTCTTCGCACGCTTGCTGTCTGCACATTGACTGAATGCAACTGCTACATGTGGTGTTCCCAAGCCAGGAGCACGAAAACTGTTGTCCACCGCAGTTCTGATCTGCGGACGTTGAATGCTCTTGCTGGCTCGGGCAATCATCAGGCATGGCTTGCTCATCAAATACTGTACCTTCGAACCTGTGTCTGTGCGATTGCTCTGCCACAAAATCATCAGCACCTCCTGCTAGCGCGCTCAACATAGTCTCGTCTTCGCGAGGCCCAGGGGCGCTGGAAAGCTGGGATGTGCTGCAAGCACATTCACAAGGTTCGACGTAGATTGGGCTCGAGGAAAATTGTCTCAAAATTGGTGGGAGAGTGTGCCACATCCAGCATGTCAACCTGTAAGAGTAAACAACAACTGGGTGATGACAAACTCTTCCACATACCGAAACGGCCTGTTGGTGCCACTTACGCTGCAGGCGCCTGGCATCTCTCGGGGAAACGCCACGCACCAGCAGCTGGGGCCCTGGAACGCCAAGCGCTCCGCTACCAACTTGGGTAGCCACTGAGAGCGAGAGCACAAGAAAGAGGATGGCTACATGTCTTTTCACCGAGGCGGCCATGAAAGCTGGTAAAAGGTGACTCGAGACAAAACTACGGTATGATGAGCATGGGTACCAACGCAGTAATTGTAGTTGTAAATAGGATTTATTAAATAGTATTTCTTAAAAACTTATCTAAAGAAATGTGAGTTTAAGATATATATAGATAGTATGGGAGAAAATAAGTATCAAAATGGACAGATTTATAAAATAGTAGATGTAGGACTTAATAAATGCTATATTGGTTCTACCTGCGAAGGATTAAAGCAAAGATTTGCAAGACATAAATATGTATATACTCAATTTAAAAAATACGGTAAGGAAAACCAAAGAAGTATCATATCCTTATTTAATGAGTTTGGTGTTGATAATTGTAAAATCCTGCTAATTGAAGATTATCCCTGTAATAGCAAAAAGGAATTAGAGAAAAGAGAAGGTGAAATACAACAACAAAATGATTGTATAAATAAACAAGTAGCGGGAAGAACAGATAAACAGTATTATTATGATAATATTGAATGGGAAAAAGAGAGAAAGAGACTAGATAGACAGCAGAACCCAGAAAAATACAAAGAACGAAACCAGCAGAATAATGCAAAACTTTATTTTTGCAAAATTTGCAACTGTGAGATTAAACTAAGAAACAAATTAAGGCATGAAACCACCAAGAAACACCAATACAATCTAAAACAACGAGAGCAAAAACCAGAAACATTAGAAAATAAACACCTTCTAGACAATCAATATCAATTAACTGAATGCTTCTTATGCTGTGATGAGTAGAAATTAATCCCATAGATTTAATAGAATTATTTCTATTAAAATTATGTTTTAATATTTTCTAGCATTTAATATTAAGTAATATTTCTTATAAAAAGTATTTAAAGAAATATAAGTATTATATAATATTATGAGTTCAAGTGATGAATTTACACCTAATATTAAAAGGACAACCAGCAAAGCAAAACCAAAACAAAAAAGCAGAAAGCAAAAAACCTCCCAAGCATGTTCTATTGAAATTGATGATGATTACAAATATGGTAAAAAGATACCAATAACAAGAGTGGAATGTCTAGAAAGCGGAGATACAGAAAAAGCATATGGAGACCATGAAGACAGTAAAAAAAGAGCACTAGCAACATTAACTGATAATTGTAGATGTGGCGCTAAATGGCATTTTGTTCCTAGTGATGATGATATTGATGTTGATGCAATACAAAGAAGACAAATTATAAGAAACTTATGTAGTGGCGAAGCAAGTGATAGTGATTGGTAAGTTTAACCCATAAAATTATATAATAAACAATTATATAATTTATGTTGTAATTTTTCTAGTAATGAAATTATTTGTTGTAAATTTAGGTTTAAAGAAATGAATAGTTTATATAATATGGCCTTGCCTACTTCTTGACGCGTCTTGCTGGTCATTTACCAGAGTATTTTTTGGTATATGGCCGGGCAGGCGTGGAGGATGGAAAGTAGGCATGGCTTAATCTAACTGTTATAGCTGGTAAATGACAAGGGGTCGGCGGCACCCGGGCGTTTGCCCATTCGCCATATTGTATCGATGTATTGATTGGAATGCAAAAACAACGACAGGTCTCAGAATTCTGCCAAGTAACTTCCGACAGGTCGGAATCCTGCTGAGCGTGATTTTTGCTCTGACAATCCAAGCACGCTCTGTTCAGTTGTTCTTCTACCATCCCTTTAAAAAACAAAACACGCTGATGTATTTATGTAGAATCTTGTTGGATGCGATCTCATGTATTGACGTAGAATCTCGAAATTTGTTGGATGCGACCTGGGGTTCAAACCTCCTACTCTGCAATCCCCAGGCCTGGACATGAGAATTCTGCCTGGCCAAAGCTCGGTCAATGCCCTTGATCAACTCGGAGGCTTTCCAAATGGGAATGGAACCTGCCAGGGCGGCTCGATGCCAAATTGATGGTGGTCCTGCAAGCGGTAATCCCGATTTCCAGTTCCGTAAAACTCATCTCTAGGATCAAGAAATCCAGTAGATTCACTCAACTCTTGGGTCAAGAAATCACCGTTTCCCCATGTTTCCTCGAAAAAAAAGTAATCAGCCCAAAGTTCCCTCTCAGTTTCCTGGATTTGACAGGTCCCAGTGCCCTGGATGTTTTGTTGTGACAGTAACAACACGACAAAACACAACTGTAGTCATGATGCAGGTCCGAGCAACTCAATCTGTGCACGGTCTCGGTGAAGTCATGCCCAACTAATTGCCATTCCCTCTCTGGATCTTCCAGGACTTTCTGAGCTGCTTTCATCCAAGCTTCTCCCACATCCCCTTTGGCAGGCAGTGCTTGATGTGAAGCCACCAGGGCACAAAGCGTCCCAATATTTGGGATGCGATTTTCTTGCATTTCTTCCAACCATAAGGCATGAAACTCCTGATAAGCTTGCACAATAGAAAGGCGATGCATCGAAGTGCCAAATCTCAGGAAAACAGCTCGCGCTTTCATCACAACGCGCCGGAGTCTACCCGAGCAGCCTGGTTTTCAAGCGACCGAAACTAGCTCCAAAATGACCCTGCCGTATTGATTTAGATTCTATAAGTGGTGAGTAACAACTTCTTGGCAATGTCGTGGATTCACCATCCAAACACGCACATGTAGTTCGAGGTCTTTCTGTCATCTGAAATGCAAAACCATCCACAAACATCCACAAACCAAACAAACAAACAACATCTGAGGCTCCCACCTTGGACTTCCGGCCAGGCAGAATCCAGGCTTCGCCGAGCAGACTGTCGGCTCGAGTGGCCTGACGGTTGCGAGCCTGGAGACCACGTCAAAGCCCACATTTCGTCCTCATTTTCCTGAAAAAAGGGGAGCACCGTCTCCAATAGTCCCTGCTTCAAGCCCTTGAGCCTACCTGTGCAGTGCAAACGTAATGGGACAATGTCTTGTCACCGTTGCTGGC
This sequence comes from Symbiodinium kawagutii, assembly GCA_009767595.1. NCBI lineage: Eukaryota > Dinophyceae > Suessiales > Symbiodiniaceae > Symbiodinium > Symbiodinium kawagutii. The sequence goes on from VSDK01020415.1 coordinate 27,686, forward strand.
TGATCCCTTGTTTTGTCGGTCTTAAAATGGTCAAGTTATGAAGGATCGTTCAACTCTTTCAGAAGAAAATCTGGCAACAGTGATCACGAATAACACGGTTTTGTTGCGACCAGAAGATGTTCATCCTTGTGATCCCTGCAAGAAACACATTGTCAAATGCACACTGTTCCCACCTGCTAGTTTCTTCACGGTCGTCTGCTTTGTGACGTCTTGCTCCTAGGTTGTTGATAAAATGCGAAGAAAAAATGACAAAAGTTTTAAAAAACGACTATGAACTTCTTTCATTGTTTATTTTTGAAAAAATACAAGTGACAAAAACATCATCACAAGAAATCATTTGAGTTTGATATTCAGCTGGCAAGACAACATATTTCCGAAAGCATTCGCAATTCTTGTCTACTTGTTGAAACTTGAAACCATCCTTGGCCACTTGATCTGGTAGTTGTCTCAACTCTTAAAGTCAGATTTGAAGGTTCTTGTGACTGACTTAGTATCAGACTCATCGGCATCCTTTCTATGCAGCAACCCGCTTATGTCACAACCGATTCGAAACAATTATTCGGAGCATTTTGTCTTGTGCGAGCACATGCAACATTGCTTCTGCAGCAAACAACACAAGGCATTGAGATTGGCCTGTTCTTTCTTTGCCAGTGCTGAAACTGCCATGTCGTGACCAAAGATAATGGAAATCGGGGGCTCTCTGAACGTGTTTCTCACTTTCTGAAAGCATATCATATGGCATCAAAACTGCTAAACACACCCCAGCATTACACTTGGGTCTGAAGCCTCTTGTGCATGCGAACACTTAAAGTTGGGATTCAAGGAAGTGACAGTGAAACCAACTTGTCCCCAAAAAGCACATCCATGGCTACAGTGCAAGAATGGATTTCAACACATGGGAGGAAAGGATTGAAGTCTCTCCTCATCCTCCTCCTCTCCACGTGACTCGTTGCGAAGAAATTGCGCAAAAATATGCAGAACTGCAACAGCAGAGATTGCACAAAGCATCACCAACAAAGAGGAAGCAAAAATCTGAATCGCTGTGGGAGAAGGGACAACGATGAGCATCATGGCAATGCAAGAGTAAAGCACAAAGCGTGTTGTCAGCAAACCCATCTCCAAGAGGTCCAAGATTTCTCCTTGATTGTTCGAATAAGGCTTTAGCCATGCTGTGAGGCACAGCGCTATGCCTGAAATGAAGGCAAATACAAATATCTTCGCAGTCTCATCTCCAATCACGGAAGTGTAGGCCACAAGCATCATCAAAGCAATGTCTGCTCGCTTCACCACAAGGTCCCACCACCACATCCCTGGTTCAAAACCGCGAATGAAAAGACCATACTTCCGACGGCTCTCAAGTTCTTGCCGTCTCTTGCCCAAACAATAAATTGCAGTGAACAAGGATCCTGGGATGCCCACACACCAAATTCACAAGCCAAGGACGGCAATGAGGAACGTAGGGAGGTGGTCATTACTGAAGCAAACAACGTCTGGATGTGGCACAAGCCATTCCTTCACAAATCCGTTGACAGGAGTGCACCATGTCAGGGAGAGAAACTCCGAAAGCAGTTGTGGCCAAATGGCAATTAAAGTTGGCCAAATCACGGGCAGGGTCTGTTTGAACAATGCCTTCAGACCGGGCTTTCCCGAAAACAGTCCAAAGTCCAAGGATTCAACATCAATCTCCCCATCCAAATCTTGAGGATTTGGAGGGCCAATAAAGGCATCATGCTCGTCCAACTGGAGAGCGACTCTACTCAGTTTGTCTCCCGAGTCTTCTGCCGGGGCAATGTGTTGGTTCTCCATTGAAGGAGGTGATTTGCCTCACAGCGTACCCGGTACCCGTCTGTATTCACCCAAAACATGTTGGAACATGTCATTTGAAGAGCAAACTAGAGTTTTGGAAAATGTTACATCCTGATGTTGAAAACGATAGAAAACGTGTAGGTCCCATTGACCAACAACGCAGGTTTATGGGCAAATCCCCTCAAAACTTTCCTGCCTTGTCGATTCCAAAGACTGCCACGAATGCTGGAGGACCGCAGTTTCCGCAAAGACTTTGGTGCCTTCGTAGCTTGTGCTGAACCAGCTGAAAAAGTCTGAGTTCTGAGGTGCTGTTCTGGGCAGGCTAAGCATTTCAGACAGATTCTTGGTCCAAGCTGTTGTAGGAGAACAGCAAATTGAGGTTCTTCGCTGCACTTCATCCAACAAAGTTCTTTGGCAAGGGATTCGTGTTTTTCGCAAATGTCATTGATGAACCTGTCCACATCTCTGCACTTCGGAAGATCACGCGGGACCTGTGACAGTGGGATCTTGGCCATGCAACTGCCAAATACCTTTGCAAGTTGCTTTCGCTTTACACCCTTTTCTTTAGCCACGGTGTTGAAATGCACTCCAAAACGCTCTCCCAAGGGAACAAGGACATATACGGCCACTGCACAAAGGATGCACGTCGCCAAAATGGTCAGAATTGGTAAGCAAACAAAATACAGTGCAGGAGCAAGTCGCTGTGCTTCTGGACCATCTGGAGACAATTCAAATGCACGACATTGAGCCCAAAATTTCAATGAAGTGAATCTGGGAAGGCGTGCAATCAGGCTGAATAAAGTGGCCATTTCCTCGGTCACGGGCTTTGGCCATGGGAAGCGCGGATTTTTGGCTGTGGTTGTACTGGGTTGGATGAATGGCAACTCCAGCATTTCCAAGTTGAACAGCGTGATGAGATTACATGCTGCAAACCACTGTGAGAAGACCCGGATCATGCAGGTATGTAAAGGCAGATTGGTAACGGTTGAGCCAATTGCGGACAAGGCCGCCAAAACAAAGTTGGTGGCTGCAATCTCAGTGACTTCATAGAGAATGGTAGCGCTGAGCAAACCTGTTGCTGATCCTTCCATACAGGCATCGCAGGGAGTAAAATCTGTGGATCGAGCCCAGCCAAGGGGACACTCGCCGCAAAGTGTTCCTGTGGTCCCTTCTGCGCATTGGTTTTGTCCGAGGCAAGCGCTGGATCTATTCGCCAAAAAAACTCGGCACTTTGAAGCAGAAGCGGTGCCGGTCTGGTAGAAGCCAGCTTCTGCTTTCGGCTGGACATGTTCCTTGGAATCATCGAAACCACCGAGGCAAACCAGTCCGACGTAGGAGGCACAACTTGCACACCTGTCCAATCGGACAGAGGAAACCAGTTCTGCATGGTAACCCTCAGTGCAAAAGCAATCGTCTAAAGACGTGGCACCTGGATAGCTGTCAGCATTGGCTGGGCACAGCTGTGTGCAAGCTTCAGTGCCGAGGTTTCCTTTGTATCTGCCTCGTGGGCATGGTTCGCAAGTCGCACCATTCAAATAATACCCAGGGATGCACAAACAACTACTGTTGGTTCTGGCACCGGTGCCCGGACTCAATGTGTGCTCTGGGCACTCTTCAGCTTTCCCCGTTCCGGGGCAGAAAAAGCCCTTTTGACAATCGGAACATTCACCTTCATGCTCAAACGTGCCTGCCTGGCACAAACAATCTTGAAGTGAAGTACTCCCCATTGTCAAGGTGGCCTTCCCAACTGGGCATGAGTTGCAGTTTTCGTTTCCAATGGTTGCTTTGTATTGTCCTTTGGTGCACGGAGTACAGCTGGTGCCAACGTATTCATACCCTGTTCCGCAAACACAATCCCCAACCTCTCGAATGGTGACACCTGGTGGTACAAACGCGTTGGCCAAACATGTCACGGAGACCACCGAAAGAGAGGCATCAAAGGCGCGAACACTTTGGATTCCAAGCGCTTCATCTTGGCGCAAAACTTCCAAAATGGCATCTGCTGTCACGTCGAAATCCACGTCTTGAACAGCATCATTGGCTTCTTCCATAGACATGTATTTCAATGAAACTTTCAATGTTTGTTCACTTGACAAACGTCTTAGTAGTCCTTCTGTGCTCACAAACTCCACATTTGCGATAGCACTTGTCCCCAGCATGCTACGCACCGCTGATGCAATCAAATCACTGATGGAATCTGAAGCATTGCCATTCGCCAAAATGGAGATGCTGAAACTCACTGTGGGAACTTCAGAAGTGTTGAGCATTGACGTGAGAGAACTGGAACCACCAATATCACCTGTGCCCTCAACGCACGATTCATAGGAAACGGCCTTGGAAAAAAAGGTGGTCATATTTTCTGGGCACGGGGTGCATGAATGACTCCCCGTTAAATTCTTGTAGAAACCATGCACGCACTCCGCGCAACCTCCGTCGACAAAGGTATATCCAGGCATACAAACACATGCATCCTTCGAAGAAGCGCCCCATTCCAAAGTCGTCTCCCCCACTCCGCAAGCCAACTTCGCGGAATCGTGTACATCGCCACCCAAGCAATAAAATCTTTGGGGACATTTAGCACAAACATTGGACGCCTCTGCAAAATATGTTCCTGCGCAAGCACACATCTGATCATGCGAACGAGGTTGTTTCAACACGTGGTTCCTGACTCCAGTCAAGCCTATAGAATCAAGACGTATCAAAACCGGTGTTTTGGTTTTGAAACATTTTTCGAATTGAGATCCTGAGAATCTTACCCAAATTGGTCTACCACTGCAAAGGGGCTCGTTTAAATTGGGGCCCGGGCCTTGATTTTATATTGGAAATGTTCACCAGGATAGAAAATCAAGTTCACCTGGAGCTGCTAATGGTACAAAGAAAATGTCTAGGGGTTCGATTGATATATGATTGTTTGGAGGGCCCAAAATTGAATCATGTTTGTTCCTAGTTTATTCTTTTCGATGTTGCATTTTTTACCGAACTGACGACATGGCTTAGTTTAGGTTTTGAGTTACCTCGGGCACGTCTTTTCTGGGGGTCTGAAACAACCACAAAAAATGAAAACAAATTACTGTACTTGACTTCGAATGATCCCCACCGCATTGCACCTGACGTATGATCTGACTTGACTGTCTATGTGACATTATCAGCATTGCTGGCATTCTCTATGCTGGCATTCTATCTGACAGTCCCGCTGGCATTCTATCTGGCATTATATCTGACATTCCCGCTGGCATTCTCTATGCTGGCATTCTACCTGGCACTCTCTATCTGATGCGTCTTTCTGCCATTCTACCTGGCACTCTATCTGCATTCTATCCGACATGTTCGTTGATATTCTATCTGGCACTTTCACTGGCAGTCTATCTGACATTCTCGCTGGTACGAGTATTTATTTTATCTGGCATTCTATCTGGCATTTCCGCTGGCATTCTATCTGGCATTCTTTGTATTTTCACTGGCATTCTATCTGACATTCTCGCTGGTACGACTAATTATTTTATCTGGCATTCTATTTGGCATTTTCACTGAGATTCTATCGGGCCTTCTATCTGACGGTTTCAATGCATTTTATCTGGGGCTGGCATTCTATGTGGCATTTTCACTGGGATTCTATCTTGTATTTTCAGTAGCATTCTATCTGGCAGTTCGGGCCAAGCGGCCTGCTCAGGCCCGGCACAGCCCACTGGGATCTGCAGCTGGCTGTTCAAGTCCTGCAACGCCCACTGGCATTGGTCGCTCGCTGTTCGGGTCCGGCACAGCCCACTGGCATCTGCCGCTCACCGATTGGGTCCGGCAAGGCCAACTGGCATCTTACACTCGTAGTTCGGGTCCGGCAAGGCCCACTGGCATCTGAAGCTCGGAGGGGGTGACGGCGAGAAGGAGAAGGAGGAGGAGAGGGAGGAGAAAGAGGACGCAACTCTGACAAAATCCCCCAAAATCATTACATAGATGCACCAACATAAGCCAATTGATCTCAAGAGAAAAAGGAGTGAATCCGCGGTTTTGATGGGAAGTGACCTTGGGAGCAGAGGGCTTCAGTAGGTTATGAACCCAAGTACTGTGAATCAGAGGCGAAAGAAGAAAAGCAGAGAGGAGGACCTGACCAGTTTCACCGCAGAAGGAAGTGAAGAAAGAAGAACTGAGGTACCAAGAACGGATAGATTTGAAGTCCCAGTGCTTTGCACTCCCACGGCTGCCAGTGGGTCAGGTTTTGCTCCAGGCGTGGTTGGTAGACAGGGATAAACGACACAAACAAGACAATCTGCATATGAGACCTGCAGTGGAAAGAAATCAGAAGGAGTTACAGAAAATAGGAGGCTGACAGACCCCCTAGAGGAGGCCGGCAGACCCCAAAAGGAAGGAACCATCTGAAGTAAGGAGGCTGATAGACACCCCATGGGGAAGAACAGGACTCAAGAAAGGAAGCAAAGAATGAAGAAGTCCTCGTGCATTGGATACCTGAAGGACCCAAAGGATCCCCGAAGTGCCTGGGCCCTTTGCTCACAGCTGAACAGATCAAGCGGTTCAATGCGATCGAGGACTCGTCTTCACTGTTGGGATCGGAAGCAGTAAAGAATCGTGCTTTGGAGGCTGCGAAACCCCTAGGGTCGACTGAAGAAGGAGAAGATGGAAGGCAGATTATCTGAAGAGGACTGTAGAAGAATTGAAGTGGACTATGGAGCAGCAGGAGAAAGAAAAGGAAGAGATGATGGAGCAAACTAGAGAGATGCTAGTACTGAGGGAAGATTCGAGCAGGAAGGAGAACGAAGTGTTGAGGAGTCTGGCACAGGATCTTCGACGAGAAAAGAACAAAGAAAGGAAGCTTGCGAAAGAAGACACCATGAAGAGGAGGAAGTTCGCGAAAGAGACGAAGTGAGACAGGGAGAGAGGGAGAGAGGTATGAGAAGTATGAGAAGTATGAGAGGATGAGAGAGGAAGAAGGGAGAGAAATGGGATCAAAAGGATTGAGGGCCTTTTGGACGAAGAGTCAGCTATGGAGTTTGAGACCCCACAGGAGCCAGGCCAGGAAGGACGGACAGCTGCCGAAAGTGGTGAGGTAGCGCCATCAAAGGAGGATGAGAGAAATTTGTCGATAAAAGTTTTGATTTCTATGATGCAGAACATGCAAGAGATACAGAAGAAGATTGTAGAACGTGAGCTGAAGGAGAAGGAAGATGAGGGCATGGGAAGCTTTGGGTCGGAGAATGTTCGAGGCCAACCAGAGCTCCCCAAGTTGGCCCCTTGGAATCCCACTTCAGGTCCGATTGACCTCAATGACTGGCTGGAGGTGTGTGAGCCATTGATGTCGGAAGCCATTGATTGTTCAAAGGATCCGGCAAACTCCTAGCGGTCGGCGGGTTTTCCAACCAAAGGTTGGATCGGTTTCGGGATATGGCGATCGGAGTGGTTGCACTTGGAGGCCCAGTCGGTTGGACCACGCGGAGCTGCGGTGACTATCCCCAGTGGAATGAGTGCCTTGTGCCGATGTCTAGTGTGACGGTTTCCAACTACAGTGTGATCAATGAGAAAGGTAAGATTGCGATTGATGTGGACATGTCTGGTCAAGGGGTATGCTACATTCATGCTACGGAGCGAAGGGGTCCACTTCAAACCGCTGAACTGTTTGCGGGATTAGCGGAGTGGATGTATGCAGCCAGAAGCATGAATGTGGAACCGGTGGTACTTGTTGAGAAGGATTACCAAACAGCTATGACATGCGCTCGTGCTTTGAACTTCCGATTGGCAACAGCCAAGCAGGCTATTCAGCTTGCGCTTCAGGGGGATCGATCACCAGTAGTCCTCCATGATGACATTGCGAGTCATGATACCTGGATGTACCTGCGTATTCTCAACGTTGCTTATGTCCTTGCTTCCCTCCCATGTTAGCCTTGGTGTGGAGCAGGGTGCAGTCAGGGATTGCAAAGTGAAGATGGCAAGATCTTTCTCATTCTCTTCAAACATGCTGCTGCTGGAAAGATTAGGGTGTTGATTTGTGAAAATGCGGCGGGCCTTACTCGCCATGTTGACTTCGATGCTTTGACTGCTGAGGCGGTGATGTATGGATACAAGTTGGTACTGCCGGGGGTTCATGATTGCTCCATTATTCATCCAGTGAAGCGGGATCGATGGTTGGGTACATTTGTTGCCACTAGTGTAGAATTGGATGGTGATATCCTACTTTCAGCATGCGCAATCACCTTGGGCAAATCTGGGGAAGATGCAGTTGTCAAAGTGCCTTCCATAAGTGCTGCAGGGGTCCGTCATGTCAATCCAGCTGATGTGCTACAAATTTTGCACAGCCATGAGTTTGCACCTACATGGATTCGTTCATGTCTTCATGATGGCGACAACGTGTTTGCCAAGAGAGTCATTGCTGATGGAGATCAATTTGTGGCCTTTATGGCCTCTTATGGCCATCAGCATGAACTGCCGTTGTCGTTGTTGCGAGAGAAAGGATTGCATACGGTGATCATGGCTGATGGGGGTACTCATAGGTGTGCATCTCCATGGGAGTTTCTTGCATCGTTTTCATGCCCGGATGTGGTCCTTTTCCCCGCAGCGGTTGATGCTGCATGGAAGATGGTTGACAATGGAATTGCCCTTGGACATGCATGGCTTCAATTGTACCGCACTCATGTTGCATCGGGACCATTGTCTCCCATTGGCAATGCCAAAACCATGGTTGTTGATATGCAAACCAAGTCCATTTGTTTGGCCAAGTACCATGTCGTGTTTGAGGATGATTGGCAATGCTTGGAGTTGCTTGTCACCCGTGATGCCGAGAAGCAGAAGGTTGAAACACATGCTGAGTCGGAACCCATTTCACCCACTGCAGACTTTGCTTTGGAAGTGGGAGCCATGGGCATTCGCAAGTTGTCCGAGATTCCCAGTTTTCAGTTCCGTACAGCCCTCATGCATTGGGAGGCCTTGTGTTGCTGGTTCATGACCAAAAAAGGCGGGCGATGACGATCAATTGTGGTCCCACGGAGTCTGTTGAACAGATTCTCACCAGGGGTTTACCCCATGCCCAGAGGCACATGTTCGAACAAATCACGCTTCATGATCAAGTGATTGGATGGGGTACCGAAATGAATTGTCGGCCTACTTTTGTTATCATGTTGAAATGCAGGACTCGGAGGTGTTGTTCCAATATGTGAACAATAATTTGCCATGGACATGGATGTCACATGGACTACACGCACAGCTTTGGCTTTTGTTGCTGCTACATTGGGTTGCAACATCGATGCATTGGTTATGACTGCAGGGGGTAGGTCCTTGAAAGAAGATGACTACCTTATGGAGTTGGGGGTTCAAGATTTCCAAGCGCATTTCGCTGCAACGGTGCCCACTTTCCAAGATGTTGCGGCTTGTTTTCGGGCTCCTGATGACCAAGGGGTTGCGCCAGTCCAAGCCAATATGTTTCGTGTGTGTGTGTGTGCCAGGCATCCCACTCGCAAATCCATTCGATCCATTGCAGTCGAGGCATCCATGACGGTGGCCAGAATTGTTCAGACGATGTTTCCCGATGTGCATGCTTCTGTGACTTGGAGCGCTTATCAGGGAGAGCAATTGTTGAATCCAGGGGAATCCCTTCCATTCATGAATGTTTTCGAGATCCAGTGGAATGGCTTCCGACCGCTTGCTACTTCTGTTGTTCAATTCTGCGCTACCAAAGAGCGGGTTGACTCAATTTGGTTTCAGGGACGAGCCAAGAGTGAGTGGCAACAGTGTTGGATTCAGACACCTTTCAAGGTCAAAGCTGCTGCGTACAAGTTGCCCCCAACGATGACTCTTGGGGAAGTGGCTGCTCGATTCTACACGGGGTCCCAGGTGGTCATTACTTTAATGTGTGAAATGAATGGTTGCGTCCTTGATCCCATGATGCGAGTGTGTGAATGCGACAAAGCTGCTGTCCTTGTTGCGCGGTTGGGCGGAGGGAAGCCAGATACCAAGCTTGATGCGTTGAAGGTCAGGGTGCGTCATGAATCGTTTGGCCGTGGTGTCCCTGAATCTTTGGTTGATGATCGAGTCCAAGCTTTTCTCTCCAAGGTTCAACCAGATAAGCTGCAGGGCTTCACTCCCGAAGATTCCTGGGGATTTTGGGCTGTAGCCAAACAAGCAGCTATATACAGACCTGAAGTTTCGGTTGATTTTCCCGGGTGAACTGAAAGGGCAGCAGAAAGAGAACTGCGAAATGCCCGACAGGCCAAAGCAGATAAGGTTGAGAAGCGACATGGTCAGAGAACAGCCGGAACAAGAGAAACCATGCCATCGGCACATGATTTGATCATTGACCAAGCTGGGGAGAGCAGGGTTGACATGTTGCCAGCTGAGCGTTTTGGACCCGACAAAGCAGGCCTCACTGTCATGAGTTGTGCACAGGCGAAGGATTCACTCAATGGAGCCATGGTCCAGAGCTGCGACCCCCTAGCAGTTCTGGCGGTGGACAAACAGTTCAAGGGGCTGGATCTCACCAATGCTGAGCTTATCAATGCGCCTGCGTACACCAAGCTAGGGACGCCAGTTGTGGTTCACGCTGCTTTGATTCAGTGTGGCGATCAGAAGATTTCCTTTCATGCCTCCGTCATGGAAATCTCCTTGAACCAGCTTGAGGCCACGACTATTGAATTCTGGATTGTCGAAAAGTACACAAAATCTTGGCCCGATGCCTCAATTCCCTTGCACTACTTGGGCAAGAATGTCTGAGTATCAAGAGTTAGGACGATGACGATGACCGGAAGCCATGTCATTTTTAAAATGCATCCTACTGGCATTACTGGCATGGGTTTTTTACCATCCCAGACTCCTTGTTGCATGGTGTCTTAAGCCGCAGCGGATGTGCAGGCATCTTTTTGAAGGCCAAAACCCAGGATAAGCGTCATGATCCTCGTTTTGCCACGGTGACAGTCCTCATGAAGAATTTGGCTGATGTCTTGTTGAAAAGCGAACAGTGCCCCAAGACCGGTGATCAGACCTTGTACATCATTCGCAATTCCGGGACAAGTGGGCCGTGACGAACTTACCCAAGTTCTTCGAGCTGCTGGATGGGAGGCTCAGGCCATTCGCAACCAAGGATTTGATAGGTGGATGGCGTCGGCCAAAAATCCTCCACCTTGCGCACACATTCGGTTGAGCCGATGCACCGACCCCAACTCCCTACTCCGGTGTCCATGGTTGCGAGATGCATCCTAGTCGTTAGCTGCTGTTTCTGCTACCAGCAGAATTGCCGAGATGAGGGGGAGATCCAAACTCAACTTGCATCCATGGTTGATCAGAAGTTAGCATGCCAGAACTGATGAACTCAATCATTCGCTGGCCGACGCACGTGAACAGGTTGTCAAGGCAAATTGCCAGACGCAGGCTGAGATCACCCAAATGAGAGATGAGCAGCTTTTCACCATGCAGAAAGTCTAAGATATCGAATCCAGTGTTGCGACTCAGGGACAAAATGTCGTTCAACAAATGCAGAACATGTTCCAAAGTATGCAGGCTAGCCTGGAGAAGTCCATGCACCAGGCCATCCAACAGCATGCGCCGGTTCCAAGTGAGACAGTCGACCCAAAGCGCCATAAGATTGATCCCTCCCAGCAGCCGGGGGCCCCATGGAATCTTGACTAGGTCGAACCCAAATGCTGGTGTTTGGTTGCCTATGTGATGCATTGGCTATTCATCGCACCAACCATGTGAACAATCATGGGCCAATTCATGCCGGTTTTGAGCGCAGTCATCATCCGTCTTGCGTTGCAGCTGATGCAAGCAGTGTGAGCCATGTGGATTTCAATCGGCGCTCTTGGGGTTTTAGGGTACGTTCGGAGTCCGCGGAAAAGCTTTTCCTTCCAAAATCCATTTTCTCGGGCCATCCCGTTCAGATTCCAATAAGATGCATCCCATTGGTGAAACCCACAATTTTGGGCAACCTTTTCCATCAGAACGTTCAACCCGACACTGACACAGTTCTTCAATCAAGAGGAGAGCATTTCTTCTTGGCCAGATTGAATTTGGTTGGGATGTGAGACAAGTCACACGGTAGCAGCCAGATGTGAGAGTTCCAAGCGGTTTAGGAAACAGGATGTCCATGCTGCGTTTAATGCTGATGCGCCTAAGCAGAAAATGCTGGTTTGTTCCGGGGCAAAGCTGTGGGAGCCGTGGCTTTGTCTCGTTTGCCTTTGAGGTCGTTTCCTATCCCAGCGCCACCTGACATTCACTCGACCCGTCGCTTTGTTGATGTGGCGGTTCAATTGGGGAATGGAGTTGAGATGTATGCAAGTGCTATTAATGGGACTCCCATTTGTAAACAGATTTACGCCAATGGTGAAGCCATTTTCCAAGCCCTTCTTTAGCGCGCCTGGGATCGAGCCACCAGGCTTGGCGGTTTTGCAATCACCGCAGGATACTCGTTAAAATAACACCGCCCGGGTTGGGTACCCAGTTTTGTAGTACAAAATGGCGGCTCTCTGGGTGCTCCTTACAAAATTGTCGCACGTCACCAAAAAAAAACAAAAAAACAGCCTACAAAATGGCAGCACACAACCCGCATGTCCTTACAGAGTGGGCATCCGTACAGCCATCCGTAGAAATCCGGCAAGACATCCGTAAAAAACGAAACTGCAGGAAAGTGCCTACAAAATCATCGGCCGCATCTCCAGGAAACCTTTTTGTTGTCGACTTTGTGACGGAAATCTGCGATCAGACATTGATATTCAATGTCAAACCTGATTGGTTTACTAATTGGCGGGTGTTCCACGCCAAGAGGTCAAACCCACAACCTCCCGCAAATGGACGGGAATCCTTTAACGTGTTTATAATCTTACACATGACCCTAAACGATTCCCCCCTTTTTCGACCCAAAACAGTCCCAACATGGGCCTAACATGAGCTCAAAGTGGCTCAAGTGGGTCTAATCTCACCTCAACATGAGCCCAACTTGTCTCACGATAGCCCCACTTTGCGCCTAACATAGGCCCAAGTTGCCTAAAATGGACGGGAATCGTTTAACGTGTTTATAATCTTACACATGACCCTAAACGATTCCCCGTTTTTTCGGCCCAAGGTGGCCCCGACATGGGCCTAACAAGCTTGCCTCCCTAACATGGTGCATCCATACACGTCTTGCTTGTTTGCGCCCCAGATTCAAGATTCAGCTCAGGCCAAAATGGTTGTGCCAAAATGGCTGCCAATGCCGAAAGAGCATGGATTGAATTCTAGTTTCTGAGATGCTTGAACTATTTTGAACTGACAATCTCTACAGAATGACTGAACCCAGCAATTGCTAGAGAAACAGCCAAAGATGCAACAAAAAATACCTCAGGAATCCTCAGGAACTGAGAAAATCCGACGCCCCAAACTCGTAGAACAAAACGATCGGACCTCTACATCAACGAGCTCGCAAGTGCTCGAGTTTTCTCGACAACATTCCTCGGGGGATCCCAGAAAATTAAATGCTCGAGGGATGTCTCGAGTTCCCACTACAATATGGCAGCGCCCAACCCGCGTGAAAAAAACTCGAAATCTACAGAACGGTGCGTTGTAAGGGCCTCAAGGCCCATGGTTTTGTACGGGAAATTTTAACGGGTATACCGCAGGGGATTTCAATCGTGAACTTGCTGAAGTCTCCATGTGTGGAAACAGATGCGCAGTCAAGGTTGGGTTGATAGTGCTGAGGTTGCTGATGTTCCTCATGGCACACTGGTACACCTTTCCAGCCAACATGCCGGGACTCCGCCCGCAAGTCGTTTGTGTTGCTGAACAGGGCTATGATGAGTGCCTTTGTAGCATGCGCCACTACTGATCATTGGCTATTTGACAGCCATCCGGTTTTGGAAACAAGTGTTGATGTTGATGTGTTGCTGGAACCCAAGCAGATTCGGTCTCTACCGCGTTCCACAAATGATACGATGTTTGACAAGCAAATGCTGGACCATGCCAGTGTACAAGCATGTGGAGAACGGCAGGCTATGTTCAATGCGGCTATCGAAGCCTGCCAAGCTGATGAAGCATTTCGTCAATTTTTTCTTGCATTTGAAAATACATTTCCAAGCCTTAGTTACAGTTGCGGTTGATGGTCTCCAGGCAACGTTTCCAACAAACTGCAGACAGAAGGGACTACGGCCGATATCCAGGGTTGTTCCACACTCCATCCCTTCACTGCCTGCAGATCGATGTGGGGATTTTATCCCACAGGCAACCGGTTTCGGGTTCCGTTTGAGGCGACAAGTGAGACAACTGCGTAGGATTCAATCCTTGAGACGTCAGGTTATAGCCCTGGATAGGCCCCGTACACAACAAGCGTGTGATCAATGTGACAGGTTGTGGTACGTTTTTCTTATTGATGGTGCTTTTGGTACTGAGTTTGTGTCATGGTTTCCTTCAACATTTCATTCATGGCTGCCTGAGACAACACCTGATGAAGATTTTCTTGCAAGTTTGGCCTCCGATGTTCAATTCGTTGTTAATGATGCCGTTGCTGCCTTTCAAACCCAACAAAACCTGCGGGCGCGTGAACTGTCACGTGAAGATATGCACGAGGATGGGCGTCTGGCGTATTTTAATGTCAAGGAGATGTCTTCGCCTCCATTGCTGCAGATTGGTTTGACTATTTGTCACCGACTCGTCCGGCAAAGGTGGTTCCCTGGAGGGAATGATATAATTCTTTTGGAAGATGAATGTGATCTTACAGTTGGGAAACATGTTTGTTTTCAGGGACAAACGGCTATGCTGCCCACTGTGCGGGGTATCAAACTGAAGTTATCACATGAACTGCGGCGCTATGATTCTGACGGTTTACTGATTTGTCAGAAGCGGGTTTCTGCCTTCCATTTTGACACGCAACAAGCGGTGGGCGCTGCGCGGTCATTGTTTTGAAACCTGATGACCAATGGCCAGAAGACAACTGGCCGTCTGCTGAAGATTGGATTGCAGCAGTTGAGTTTCGACACCAGGCTGCTTACCTGCCATTTTGCCCACAGGATTGGCAGGTTACTCTTCATGATGTCAATGTAGCAAGCGCCCGTGATTTCTGTGGTTTTACAATGACGGAAGCTCAGCTGTTGCCTACGGTTTTGATTCAGTGGTTATTTTGCTTTCATGAACCTGGCAGATCGCAAGGGAATTTGGCCTTCACAATGTTGTCGCGCACGGGTCGTGATGCTCAGTAAGCCTGATTCCAAGTCTGACGACCCTCTGGGTGTTCGTCCGATAACTGTGCTTTCAGCGTTGTGCCGATTATGGGCTCGACATGGCTCGACACCGATCATTGCAGCTGTTATCTTTCCTCGGCTTTTTGCCTCCCGAGGTGGGTAACGTGGCGTGTCATAGTAGATCCGATATTTTGGCTGCATGGGTTGCAGATGTGATTGATCAGGGGTTAGCTGCTCAACTTGCCAAGTGTGGTCTGGTCGTTGAGCTGACCAAATGTTACAATTTTTTGCCACGCAAACCTATGATGTGTCTGATGGCTAAGTTGGGTATTCCTCTTGAGTATCTGGTCGCACAACAGGGGCTTTGGCGCTCTATGGTCCGTTACAGTACCTGGAGATCTCAGGGTGCATTGGCAGTGGGTGGAGAAGTTCTACTGGTGTACCTGAGGTATGCGCAATGTCGGTCATTGCTATCGCATGACATTGGCAGCTGAGGTGTTGGCTAATGGTAACCGTGAGATTCTGACTGCCTTGTTTGCTGATATTTGGGCCATCGTTGCGCCGGATGCTGAGTGTTTACAAGATGCCGTTGACCGGCTTATGCTATTTCTGCGTGACTTTCGACTGCAGGTCTCTGTTGAGAGGTCATGGGTGTGGGCGACAACTACTCACGACAGACGTTGTTTGAAACATGCGGATATCGACGGTGTTTCCCCTCCAGTGCGCTTGTTTGCTGAGGATCTTGGTTGTGACACATCCTACTGTGGACGACCTATCAAGTTAAAGGCCAAGAAGAGACAACGGAAGGCTATCAAGGCTGTGTCTCGGGTCAGAACTCTGCGGTATCCTGCCAACTTCACGCGTACCATGGTAAATGCGCTGGCCAATGGGATTGTGGGTTATGGTTCTGAAATCACTCACAAAGCTGAATGGAAAACACTGCGATCACAGATGTGTAAGGGGCTCAACCGATCAAAGTCTGGGGCAAACGGGCTGCTGACTCTGAGTACTATTGGAGAGTTTCAGGATCCAATGCTATGAGTGGTCGTAAACACTTTGATGCGCAGGGTTTCAGCGGCACCTTGTTCTTGCGTAGTTTGCAGCCACGGTCAGCTCGTGATCAAGGTATCCTTACAACTGTTGCATGTGGTAAGAACATCACAAGGGATGCTTGAAAAAAATATGCCTGGTTGGCTGAAGATGCCAACTGCCCTCTCTGTGGTCAGCCAGATGGGAAGTAGCCACCGGGGCTCAAGACCTCCTGGTCAGTGGTGGCTGGAAACTGCTGCCACCAGGCTAACATTGGGCCATGTCGTCATCCCGAGTGAATCCAGCAGTGTTACAGACGCGCACAGAAACCGCACATGATGGCATCTTCTGGAGAAGGATACCCATGGTACTTCGAATGTATCGTCGATGAACTTTGCCATGTACATGCATGGCTTCAATGAAACATGGAGCAATGGTCAAGTCAGTGACTACAAGATTGGTCATGGAAAAGTGGTTGAATCGGGCCTTCCAGAAATCAGGCTGACTCCATCGCAGGATGGACACCTACTCACTGAGCAAGCGGCGGAAGTCATTTACCCATCCAGGTTTCAGCACCTGGAGAAGGTCATGGTTGAAGCCGCCACGAATGTTCAGGTCATTTGCTTCATTGCAGTTCGTGTGAGATGGGAGGGTAGTCAGATGCAGATTCATTTTAACGAAGGGACATCCGGGGCTTCTGTGTGGAAACCTGACTTTGATGCTAAGATGAGCCGTAGTGCTGAACCTGTTCTGCGGAGGCTATGCTGGTTGGGACTATGCTCTCAAATTTGCGCAAAGTTTGGGGGCCGATGTTCGCACCATGATTGCTGTGGACAATTGCTTCCAAGCCACCCAGATGTATGCTGCCAACCACAACGGAAGAATCATGAGCATGTTGGATGACCCAAGAGAAGTTTCCTATGAGATGAACCGGGGAATTTGTGTCATTCCATGTCCCATTCAGTTGCCAACATGGTATCATATGCTCTATGAACTGGATGTCAATTTCTGGTGTATGTCACCTCCATGCCCTGCTTTCAGTAGAGCGTCAGACATGCAAGGATTCTTTCGCAATGATGGCAAGATCACCCTTGAAGCTATATGCACTGTGCGATTGAACCAGCCAGCCATGGTCGTTTTAGAAAACGTTCCGGGAATGGCAGAGGGTTCCAATTTGCATACCATGACTGCAATGTTTCGTTGGGCAGGCTACCAATTGCATGTCCATGAAACCACTGATCTTGGGGATGTTGGCCCTACCACACGCAAACGATGGCTTTCTGTGTGGGTACGCAAGGATTTGGTGAATCAGATGAAGGATGTGCGAACCTCTTGGTTCAGGCCAAGGGATTTTTCCATTGCTGCGTTTGGATTTCTTGAACTGACTATACCTGATGATGTTATCACCAATTTCATGCTTTCACACGAACATGTCATGATATAAGGAGATGTGGCTTTCCTCCCGGCTGTCATGACCAAGGAAAGAAACATCACGGACCACAATGAAGGTTGCATGGCTAGGTGTGTTGCAGGCAGGTCGAAGTATGGCACTTTCGTAGCAGCGTATGCTTCACAACATGAACTCCCACGCGAAAACCTCGGCCTCAAAGGAGTGCTTGCACAATTGGTAGCATGCAGCTCGGATGTTTTCAGGTTCATCACTCCGTTTGAGCAGGTGTTGGCATTTGCAACGGCTATGCCTATGTTTATCCCGCGAGACTTGAAAGATACTTACCGAGCAGTGGGAAATGCAATTGCACCAGCTCAGGCACTATATTGTGTAATGAAGGCCTTCCAGAGTGCTTCGGTTGACAATGTCCCAAGCATGGATGCCATGTTGGTAGTGATACAGTTCCTGAACCAACGACCGAAACCTGCTGATGTCAAGATACTTACTACCGATCACTGGTACATCATGTACACTGAAGACATCCCGGTTGACATTCCATTTGATCGACTCGACATGCTCCCAATCGATCATGCACAGGTTGAAGAGCCACATGCTGTACAAGATGAGCCACATGATGCTGAACACACCATGGTTGCTGATGACATCACACATGATGGTCATGAAGAGCCACCACGGAAATCTGCAAAGAATCAGATTGATGAAATCCCACCAACTGAAAAGTTCGAGATTGATTCTGATTGCAGAGGCCCCATCGATGACATGGATGAGGTCACAGATGTTTATGCTGAAGTCACAATCATATTGCCATTGGATGCCGTTGTAGGAAGCTACAAGCTGCCCATCACGCCACGTGAGATCTTGACCCAACATGGTTTTGATCCAACATTCATGTTGATTCGGGATGTTCATGGGCACTGCAATGTCATGGATTCCCTGATCTTGGGACAATCTGCATTCATTGTCTACACTGATTTTCAGGATCATATCGAACATGCTGCGGACTCCTTTCGGGATTCATATGCTACACATTTTGGCATTGGTGAACTTGAACCCAAGATCAACCTGGTGATCAAATACCAGAACTATGTGTTCTGGGAAGGAATTGTTGGAGTGAGCACCCAATTGGAGTGTCACACACGAACTGCATAGAGCAGGATTGAGCCAGCCCCTTCGCTGGAGGTGCCGAGGAAGTGCCCTCAATCACACATGAGGGTGGCGCCTTGGGCAAATAACCAAAGCTGGAATCGTCAAGCTCCATTTTCACTTTCCAATTGGTGGTGGTGGCCCCAAATATACAACGGTTGACGAAGATACCAAGACGCAGTTGACTGCTGCATTGGTTGCATGCGGCGTCGGATACTCAAAGTTGGTTCAAGCAGTGAGCATGATCACCAACAAGTGCTCTAGTAGTCAGATTCAACAGGCTATTCGTGCACGTGATGGCGACGCAAGGCAGAAAGCTGCGCAAAGTCTGTTGTCAACATCAGGCTTCAACTCTGAGAAACAACGGTTGAACAAACGCAACACAGCTGCCACCCAGATCCAAAAGGCTGTTCGAGCCAAGAAGTTTGGGAACCATCATGAAATCGACATTCAGACGTTGCAAGTTGACCCCACAATGTTTGTCAATTCTGACAAACCAGCTGCCACAGTGAAGACAGGACCATTTGAGCCGAATGGTACGGGAGTTTATCTTACCACCATCGAAAGTGCACGTTCATGGATCCAAGGATCAAACACGATCTCTGCTGATGAACTTGCTGTTTTGCTCGTTGGACATGTCAACATTCAAACTGGGTTGAAGTTCAAGCATGTTCAGTATCAGGCACAGCAGAAATCCGGAGAAACATTGTTGCTCAAAGGGGCACTTTTCCAGCTTGGAACCAAAGAAATTGTTACCGCTGAGGGACCGGTTTCGACCATCAAGTGTCCTAGTACTTCGGTTGTGACCTTCACTGCGTATGCTGATGAGTTTTCACCAGAAACATGGAAAGATTTGGTGAATGCACCGGGCCGTACAATGCTGGATCTCTTTGATGCTGATGAACGAAAACAAGCTGTCCTTAGCATCTGGGGACATTCGTTTCAGCTTTCAGGAAAGCCGCGCCGTCCGCAGGAAAGTGACAGCGTTCAGTTTCATGCCCGAGCTCTGACAAGCTCCATGTCCGTAATGCTTGGTCAATCTGGATGGAACCGAGTGTACATGGTGCCCAAGCATGCTTGCAAGGACAATCCAACACAACCTGATACTCAGTTTGCTGTGGTATGGACAGGATGCCCAAAGCAAGAAACCATGCTCAAGGCCAAAGAGATTCAGGCTACACTGGGTTTGGTCAGGATCAGAAATTCAGTGGGCATCCGTGTTGCACATGATTCCTTTCGCGATGCTTGGCAGAAGCTACACCCAGACCGCACAGCTCCTTCCTCCATTCAGGTTCGGAAGGTGTATTATCGCGCACAGAATTTGCCTTGTAACATCACGATTGTTGAGCTGAGGGCTTGGTTGGAGTCGATCAGTTGGTCCGCCAAACCCCTCAAAAAGGTTGCTTACAATGCATGGCTGATTGGAGCTGATAGCGAACCAAAGGCCTCAACATGTGTCCTCAATGAGCATGTGGTGTTGTTAACCCTGCAAGTGCGCAAGCAGGAAACCGACACACCTGTGTTGGCGGGCAGGCCCAATTGGATCCCAAAGAAACCCACCCAAAAAAAAAAGAGGAACTTCTGAAGGACCCAAGGGCAGTTTGGGTTCAGAATAACCCAGGCAAGTGCAGTTCAGTCGCCCACCAACTGCCAATGCCCCACCAAGACAAATTGATGCCCCAATTACTGCGAGATTCACAGAGCAAGATGCCAAGATCAACAGCTTAAGTCGCAGGTTTGATGAACTGCAAGGGCTTCAACAACAGATCCAACAAGACTGTGTTACCCTCAAGACTGAAATGGAGAAAGCTGCGCGATACCAAGCTTCCAAGTTTTTGGAGTTGTCAAAAAGCGTTGATGCACGCATGGCACAGCAGACGGAGGAGAACAATGCCAAGTTCAGTTCACTCCATGCAGCAGTTGAGTCAGGCAAGAAAGCCCAAGAAGAGCAATTCACAATTTTGCGTGATATGCTGATGCAGAATGTGGCCTCAGGGAGTAGAAAAGCCCAGAAGACTGATGGAACATCCACGCCAGGAGCCCAAGGCAATGGTGACTGACTATCGGTTGAGGGTCAGCTGATGACGAGGTGGAATCCGTACATTACGACCTTGCTGCTTGTGATCTCAGTGGTGTTTGCTTGTTCAGATACGCAAATATCAGGATGTCTTTGCAGTTTTGGGGTCTACTTTGCACAAATTATGATGCTTCTCTTTTGCATGGCGCTGATTACCTCATCTGTGTGGAGATACCTACTTGATCAGGGTCGAGCACACCAGTTTAGTTTGACATTGCAACGGCCTCGACGCCTCACGGAATGTTGGGTGTTGATTTGGCTTGGTATGATACAATGCTGCGATGCCGCAGCTGCTCCGTCCATTTGTAGCTACGAATACCATGAGCACTGCTTTGAAACGGCGAGTTTCTACAGTCAAAGCTGGGGCAGATGCAATCAATTTGGCAATCCCTTTTTCCTCATCGAGCAGGACGTTGACTCATGTTACTTCATGATGATGACATTTCAGCGAGTGGGGGAGGCTTCAAATCCAGGACCCCCACTAGGTCAACCTCCAGAACCTGAATGTGATCAACCACCACAGATGTTAACCATTTCTATTGCGAACACAACTGGCTTGAATGATAAGAGTGACGAAATCCTACAATGGGGATCTGGCATTCACTTGACAGAAACGGCTTGCGCTGAACAGGTGTACAAGAAGGAGCACAAGAAATTCTTCACAAAGGGAGTCGCGCTCCGTGATGGGGCCTTTCCTCCCCTAAAAGTGAGCAAGAAGGGAGTACCCTCCTTGAAGGGACAACCTGTTGGTGTTGGGTTGGTTTCCACGCTGCCTTTCCGACCTTATTTGAATCAGAAGCAAATCCCTGCATGGCGTGCCCAGAGGTTTTTTGCTGGTTTCTTCAGACTGGATGACACAGATGTTCTTGGGATTGGCATGTACTTCTTTCAACAAGGTTATCCTGATGCGGCCAACTTGAATTTGGAGTTGCACAGCCAAGCTCTGGATGTGATACAGCAATGGCGAGGTCCTTCCTTTCTAGCTGCAGACATCAATTGTGACATCACCATCACCAATACCTTTAAGAGTTTTTATGCCCCTTTCGGTTTTGAAGATGTTCGAAGAATTCATGACCGTCATTCACGTGTACCTTTGCCACCCACAGCAGATGGGAAAACCAACACTGATACCATCCTGTTGTCACCATGGCTTTGTAGGAGATTTCAATCAGCGACAATCAGACAGGACTCCACTCTTGCCACACATGCCAATGCATGCGTGTTTTCGCATTGGCGGCAACCCAGAACTAAAGATGAATGGAAACTGCCGCGCACACTTCACTGTGACCAATTGGACGCCGAACATATCCAACACCATGCTGACGCAAGCGCTGATACCTTCACACAGAGCATTCGTAGTGCCATTCAGAATACCGATACAACACCTGATGAGCTTTTTCCAAACATGGTCAGGTGGTTGTGAGGCCATTTTCAAGAAAGCTCTCCTTTGTTCTCAACATGAGTTTGACCCTGTGAAATGGACCAGACCGACTTGGCCTGCGAAGTATTGGGGTAGGGGTACCAAACCTGTTTTGATCCAAAAGCAACCGGTGACTTTGGCAAAATGTGCTTTCCAACCATCGCATGAAACGACGTCACTACTTTCCAAACAAAGAGTATGCCAGGTCAGACGGATTCAGAGCCTTCTGAACCGCATGAAACACCAGATCGACAAGCAAATGGAACAAGAGAACGAACAGAATCTCCAAGAGTGGCATGCAAATTGCAATGCATTTGGTTATGGTAAATGCTTTCCCCAATGGGTTTTGCACCAGACCGATATTGCTTGTTTCCCACTTGACTTTCCTACAGTAAATCAACTCCATGAAATACTTCTCTATGTGAAAGCAGACGCAGATAGGATTTGCAATAATGAAGCGCAACACAAACGCACTCAATTCAAGAAATTCTTGAGGGAGGATTGGGTGAAACGTCGGGGTAAAACCACCTACGCATGCATGAGTTCCAAGATGCCTGCACATTTCTCTGCCATGATGGTACCAAAAACTGTTCAACTCTCTAAGGGCCGTTGGGTTTCCAAAGGGTGTCTTCAGTATATCCTCCATCCAGGCTTTGCTGTGCGTGTTGGTGACAAGATTCAGATTTCAGGCGAAACCTTTGAACTGCAATCACAAGCTGCGAACTACTGCGTGATCATAGCCAAGCACTTCCCTGATACCTTCTTCCCAAGGGAGCTCACCACTACAGCTCATTGTTGGGTTTATAGTCCAAGTGAGATGTCACGAGGTTTCTTCGACTACTGGGCACAGTATTGGGAAAGAGACCCTGAACAAACTGATGATGGATACTGGGAAAATGCTCTTCGCTTCATTGATGCAATTCCAGAACAAAAGACCAAAGACATTTGCCTACACATAGATGACCTGCATGATGCTATCAAACACACACCATCTTTTTCGGCACGTGGACTTTGCGGATGGAACATCAAAGAGATGAACATGTTACCCCAAGTTGCGGTTGCGCTCTTGCTGGATGTTGCCAACTTTTTCATCAGCAAGCAGCGGCCTGAGGTTCTGGGATGGGTCAGATTGGCCCTTCCACCCGAAAAACCTCAGCCAACTAGCCCACAAGATGGTAGACCCATTTGCGTCATGTCACAAGTGTACCGAATCATTTCGAAGGCTCTTGCAAAGCATGTCCTTAGCCATCTTGCTGACATTTTGGCACCACAGATTACTGGAGGAATCCCAGGGCGTAGTGCTGATCAGGTTTGGTTCGCCATTCAAGCCCAAGTCGAAAAGGCAAGATACAATAGTCAAAAAATGTTTGGATTTTGTTTAGATATCCAGGAAACCTTCAATGCAATTCCACGATGGGTTGCGATCAGAGCGATGATTCGATCAAGTATACCCAAACACATCGCGGAAGCATGCTTGAGCATTCTTCAGATGATGAAGCGCACTGTCAAAATCGCAGGATCTTATTCCCGCATGTCACCCTCAACGACAGGAATCCCTGAAGGTGCTCCAATGAGTGTACCATGCACGGCGATCATATCTTGGATCTTCTATCAAGTTGCTGGAGAGGGTGGGGCCCAACCTTGGGCATATGCTGATAATTGGGAGTTCCTTGCCCATAACATCCCACAGACTATCACGGCCATTCAATCTACACAGAAACTACTTGATGCTTGGAAATTGGATTTGGATGTACAAAAGAGTTGGATCAAGTTAGATGTGGTCAATTTTCCCGGTGAATGCCAGCCAAAACCGGGAGATTCAACAGATCTTTCAAGGAACAAAGATCAAGTTGGTCCCAACTGCAAAGGACCTTGGAGCAACCATGCGCTATCGCAAGGTGCAATGTGTCCAGCACTCCAAGCAAAGGTTCGATGAAGCTATCGCCAGAGCACGTAGACTCATGTCTATCCCTAGTACACTTTCAGAAAAGTGGCGAGCATTGCTAGGTTCATCTTTGAGCACTGCGTTGTACGCTATAGAAATTGTGCCTTTGGGGTATGACCATTTCAAGTTGTTAAGGAGTGCACTTGCAAATGTGATCTGCCAAACGTGGAAGCAACGTAACGACTACTTAGCACGTTCCTTGACTCGCGAGACACCAGCTGACCCCGAGATTCTTGCAATCAAACGACGCATCCGAATGTGCAGAAATTTTTTGCATAAGTACTCAGACCTTCACTTCGTTTTTCTGCAGATCTTGAGGAATGCTTCAGGTGACCCGAAACACATCCATGGACCTTTTGGATGCTTACAGCGATGGTTTCAAAGGCTGGGTTGGACAGTCACTGCCTCGGGTAATGTTCAATGCCATGACGGTATTGTGATCTCCATCATGTATACATGACCTGCCTACATGGATTCAATGATTGACTTAGCTTGGGAGCCAATTGTGCTGCAGGAGGTCTCACATCGAAAATGTATGCAAGATGTACCATCCATGAACATTGCTGCGACAACCAAGGTTCTATATAAGCTTGACACTGTGGAACAGAACATCATGGTGAAGTACCTAACTAGACTCCTAGTCTTTGGTGATTCTGGAAAACATTGGGGGTCAGGTGATGGTACGTGTCCGTACTGTATGAATGCAGCCGACAGCCAGACTCACCGTGTCCTTGAATGTCCAGCTTTCAAGAATCTCCGTAAGCAACATGATGACACTTTCCAGTGGATGATTCAACATTGCCCTTTTTGGCCAGGTTTGCCTGCTTTGCCTCGTTGTGATGATGAAGTCATCCTACGTCAGTGGGTAACCATGCATCCGTTGAATCTAACCGTTCCGGAACCTTGTGATAGACCAGAGAATTTCCAGTGTTTTTTCACAGACGGAAGTTGCATCCATCCAACGCGCAGTGAATGTTCAGTCGCCACATGGGTGGTTGCGCAAGACCATGCCACACCTGCTGAATACTACAGTGATGTTCAATTGTTTCTGCACCAAAACATCATTTCAGAGTCATTTCGAACAACAAAGCGAGGTTTTGTCCCTGGTCGACAGACTAATGATCGGGGAGAACTGATGGCCATGATTCACGCTGCTTCACAATCGTATTTCTTGGACATTTTTGCAGACAGCTCCTACGCATTGGGAGCAGCACAAGCCATTCTGCGAGGAGAACCCAGTAAACAACTCATTTTGCGAACCAATGCTGACTTACTACTGGAGCTGCATACTGTTCTGGCAGGCAGGACAGAAGTTCGTGTACGTTTGCACCATGTCAAAGGACATCAATCCATTGCAGAGATTACAAGTTTGTAAGATGCTCACTTAGCTTTGGGTAACACCGCAGCTGATAGAGCAGCATCGGCTACAATGGTTCAGTTTGCTGGCTTTGGGCCGATGAGGATTTTGCAGGGGTTCCTGCGCCGTGCTTGGACCCACAGTGGTTCCTCCCTTCAGTCCCACGGCAAGAGAGGTAGCCATTTACAATTCTGTTTTATGAGAGGTTTGAAACCTCACAACTTCACTGGGGTGGCCCCGGTGAGACTGGTGCCTTAGAACTATACTTCGTCTTCGTTATCCATACTGCGGGTAAAACAACATTGCTACGAGTTGAAGGATCGGTCTGTTGTGGCTGACTCCAAGCATGTGACATTAGCAGATCAGAATCGACTTTGGATTAGGGTACTGAAATGGATTTGTCAGCGATGTGCCGTCGATGGGTTACAAGTTGCGCATAACAAAACTCTTGCTAAGTTCGGGCACAGTCTGAATGCTGCTGGGTTTTCCTTCACGTTTCAAACTGTTGCATTGTTCACGGGCGCAACAAGAGCTGCGGTAATAATTACTTTCATACATCCAACGCTACCATACGTGACCTTTCACGGCCTTGGCATGGACCAGGGTGAGTTGCGCTGTGGGCACCACGTTTCCCATTCGCTCATTATCATTTATCATTCTGCGGGGTTTCCGCTAGGGCTGATGTCTCACAGCGCCGCCGGAGCATGCGCTCGCAAAAGATAAAAGCCATTGATGGCGGATCTCATACAGAATAGCCAGCAGTGGTGGGCCGAGATGGTGAAGCAGGCACGGGCATGGTACTCCATTCATGTCACGATGACGCCGATGCAGAGGATCGCCCCATGGAGACCTTACCCATGCCAGGTGGAAGCGCCTTGAGAGAAGGACCTCGAGAATGTTACTCATGGCAGTTCCTGAGGCCCAAAGAGAAGAGCTGGTCAGCGCAAAGAAGTTAGGAGCGTTGGAGATTTTGAGTCACCTTCTGGTGAGCTGGTGGCTTGGCGGAGAAGGAAGTCATCCTCACGAGTCTGGAATCGCCACCGGAGAGCGCCACAGTTCCAGAGGCACTGCAGAGCTTGCGAAGACGGATATGCTGGCAACGCAGAGCATCGGAGTTGGCAGCGACCGAACCCGACCCTTACTTGCTCCTGAAGGGGGTGGGGAGGATAGTGAAGAAACCCATTGAGAATGACGAGGAGCTCAACTTTCGAATGAGCTTGGCGAGGAGCACATTGCGGGTGGATAGCAACCCAACGCCTTCATCCACTAGTGCCTTTGCCACCAATTTGATGGCCGAGCTGGAGCAGATACCCCAACACGTCGACGCCGAAGAAGATCAGGAACGACCGGAAGGGAAAGAAGGCTGCGAAGGCGACCGATCCGAAGATCAGAAAGATGGAGGGCGGCGAAGGACCTGGGCGGAGACAAGGAGGGAAGTCTGAAGGAAAAGGAAAAGATGGAGAGGGGGAGCCTTGTAAGTTCTTCCTGACCGACACAGGATGCAGAAAGGATAAAGAGTGCCTTTGGCTTCCTCAAGGAGATGATGAAAATAAAGAGGTGTTGGAATTGTGGGGGCCGGGAACACTTTGCTGATAAGTGTCTGAGGCCATCGAATCGAGGAGGAGAACGAGATTCCGAAAGAGATGGAAAATGAAAGGAAGGAAAGGGCGCGAAGTCGCTGAAGAAGAGGACAATGTGGACCCAACCATGAAGGGGCTTCTCGAGGAGGCTCCTTGCATGCTGAAGTTCTGGGCCGGATGAGAAGGAAGAGCGGCTGACCAATCTTCAGAGGCAATTGGATGGGCTCAGATCCTTGAAGACGGTTCGACTGGACACCTTGAAGTTGGCCAGAATCTGCAAGGAAGAGACCGGTTTTGTGGACAGCGGGG
Source organism: Symbiodinium kawagutii (assembly GCA_009767595.1). Lineage (NCBI taxonomy): Eukaryota > Dinophyceae > Suessiales > Symbiodiniaceae > Symbiodinium > Symbiodinium kawagutii. The sequence continues at coordinate 54,902 of VSDK01020415.1, forward strand.
GTCTCATCCGCTCAGAGGAAGGAGGGTGGGTGAGGGCCTGAAGGGTTATCGGGAAGTGACAATGATCCAGAAACCGAGCCTATCGCGCCAATGGGCATGCTGACAACCATTTTGGATTGTCAGGTGAATTGGAAAGGCGATGAAGTTCAGGCGAGGCATCCCCAGAAAGGATTTTTGACGATTGAGCCGAAGGGAGGTTGTGTTGAGGTCAGCCGACCAGACGCTTTGGAATTAATTGAGGAGATGGAAGCCAAGAAGAGGAAGACCCTGAAAGTGGGAAGATGTGTCCCTGGAGAACAGCAGAGGATCAAGGAGATGCAGTGGATGAAGAGGTTGACGACAGACCACCCTGTCTTCAGAGGAGTTCCCCAGAGGTTTGAAGGACCAACTCATTGAGGAGCCCTGTGAGGATTTGTCCATGCGCGGCAACCGAAGGAAGAGGAGGTTGTGGAGAGAGAAGGGATTGATCCGACACCTATATTCAGGAGAAAAGGATGGCTATGACCTGACAAGAGCCTCCCGCGAAGTGGGAGGAGACACTAGGAGGCATTTGGAGGTAGACATAAAGAAAAGACCTCAATGCAACATGCTGATGGACAACAGAAGGTGAAAGTGGGGGGACCAAACTGTCGCGCGAGAAGCTGGTTGAGGCATCTCCCAATTCCAGGAGAAAGGAACCCGCCAAGACCCTTGCGAAGGAAAGCCAAGAACGGGGCAGGAAAGATGTCACCCAAGAGGAGGCAAGAAAGGTTGAAGAAGACGACCTACTCCTTTTGAGGATGACCTGCATCGTGGCCGAGGAGACCCGAAGAGCTTCCAAGAAAGATAAGAAAGAAGAGCCGTGAAAAGCCAGCGCAGCTTGCTCTGGAACAGCCCATGGATCCCAAGTGGATCCCTCAAAGGGACGAGGTGATGTGGATGGAGGTCACCGAGGAGTTGGTGAGTTTTTGGCGCACCAGAGTTTGGGAGAAGTCGAAGCAAGTTTACCACTTTGAAGAAGAGGACTTCAACCACGGTGACTGGGGAGGAAGAGCCATAAAGCCCACCACGGTTGGAGGCACCCTGAAGATCGAACCCCCAAGGAACCTTCGACTTGGAGTTGGAAGGAATGTGGAGGGAAAGAAGAAAAAATTTTCAAGGAGTCGCAGGACCTAGCGAGATGATGTCCTGGAATGATGAAGCGAATTGCAGAGAGCTTACAGGAAGGTTCGCGAACCGAACCGAACCGCCGGAACCGAACCGCTGGAACCGGAAACGCCCATGCAACCGCTGGAACCGAAACCGAACCGAACCGGAACCGATATGATTGACAATGGGGCCGAACCGCACGAACCGGGTGTGGGAACCGAACCGAACCGAACCGCCCAGGAACCGTTTCTTCTCTCTCATGGCTTCACACGGTTGGTCTTGCGCCCATTAATGCCAGGCGTTACATTGGCATTTTCCTTTCCCTCTACTGTTTCTTTTCCTTTTTGGCTGGGTTTGCTTTTTCCAGCCCCTGGGAAAAGCAAATCCAGTCTCCTTTTCATTTTCCTTTCCCTCTACTGTTTCTTTTCCTTTTTGGCTGGATTTGCTTTTTCCAGCCCCTGGGAAAAGCAAATCCAGTCTCCTTTTCATTTTCCTTTCCCTCTATTGTTTCTTTTCCTTTTTGGCTGGATTTGCTTTTTCCAGCCCCTGGGAAAAGCAAATCCGGTCTCCTTTTCATTTTCCTTTCCCTCTACTGTTTCTTTTCCTTTTTGGCTGGATTTGCTTTTTCCGGCCCCTGGGAAAAGCAAATCCAGTCTCCTGTTCATTTTCCTTTCCCTCTACTGTTTCTTTAGATGCCTCAAGCGAAGAATTGTCGGTGCACAGATTAGGTAGGTTGAAGCTATCCTGGAAAATGCTTTTGCTTTTTTCACCGCTTTGAAAAAGCAAACAAGCATGCTGTGAGTGGCAAACTCTGTCTATTTCTCCCATGCCATCCAGAAGATTCAATGTGATTGCAGCAGAGGTGGTCCCCGAAGGTTACGATGTTGATTTACAACATTCAAATCAAAACCGAACCGAACCGAACCGGTTTATTCAAATCAAAAACCGAATGGAACCGAACCGGTTTATTAATTTATTCGCCAAGAACCGAACCGAACCGAACCGGGAACCGGAAATTAACCAATTACCAGAAACCGAAACCGAACCGAACCGAACCGATCCCACCCTGAGCTTAGTGGAAAAGGTGGAAGTCAAAAAGCCCCAACTACGTCCCCTCTCGTGGAACGAACACGTTCAGGCAGGACACGTGCCATTTCAGAAGGGTTGCAGAATCTGTCGGGAATCGAGAGCGAAGTCGATGCCCCACCGGAAGATCAAAATCTCCAATGCCGCCGTGTTGATCATGTTGTTTTTGGACATCATAGGACCCTTTCACTTAGGCGATGATGTTCATGAAGGAAAGTCAAAGTTCCTGCTCGTTGGAACTCTCACCTGGCCAGCGACAGGATTGGAGAAGCCCACGGAGCAGAACGAAGAGGTACCTGAGGAAGCACCCCAGATTGAAGATGGAGGTTGGAGGTGAAGAACTGCCAGCCATTGAGGATGCAGAGGAAGAGCGAACTGAAATAGGGAAGATGAAGAGGCAGAAGAAGGTGATGAGGAGGAAAAAAGGAAGTTGAGATGAACGTATGCAAGATGCTGGCGCCCTTGGAGCCGAACAGCGCAGACTTGGTGCTGAAGACCACTTTTCAGTGGTTCCTCAGGCTGAAGGCAGAAGGATTCTATGTCCAGCCGATTCACACGGACCGACGAGGAAATTTCATAATCACAAGTTCAATCAGTGGCGCGCGACTCGGGGTCTGTTGAGAACCTGGACATGTGGAGATAGCCATCAGTCCAATGGAAGAAGTGAGAGGGCGATTCAGGAGTTGAAGGGAAGAATCTGCACGATGCTCTTGGAGGCCAAGGTGGAAATGGAAATGAATCTCTGGTCGCATGGACATCGGGTGAAAGATGCTGAAGGAAGACTTAGACTGAGCAGAACGGTTGTGGGAAGGTTTCAGGGGATGAGAAGTGGATTGGACTGGAAGACGACGAAAACCCACTACAGCGAGACGTCTATGATTGATTGGAAGCATCAATTACGAAGAATGAGGATGAGGAAGAATGGAAGCAGAAGAGGATAGGAGTTCAAGAGGCGATGCGGGAACAGATGAGCAATAAGACGATGGACGAGGATACCATAAGGATCACTCTGAAAGAAATATTGAAGTTGAGGAATATGAGTGAGGAAGCCAGAGAGGACGAAGTGCTGCAGACCCGAATCGTTTCCTTGCAAGAGGTGAGGAATTATATGGCAGGTTGGAAACAAGCTATTGAGGATGAGTTGACTTCACTCTTCTGGCACAAGATGGCACTGAGGACAGTGGAGGCACAGGAGTGAGATGAGAGGGCGGAGGGAGCTGGACATCATACCTTTGAAGCTGGCGCGCACCTTGAAACCTGACCCGCTCAACCCCAAAGGAAAGCGAAAGGTCCCCATCGTGGCTTGCGGGAACTATGTTGCTTCTGGGAGACCGAAACGAACTCTTTGCATCAGGATCGGATGCAGTCGCAACGCGCATCGCCTTGGACTTGGCCGCTCAAAGGGCCTGAAGACGGCTTTCCTCAATGCGCCAATGGTGATGGATGAGGAAGTGGAATTATAGAAGATTGAAAAGATGCTGAAAGAGCTTCGAGGACAGAAGAAGGAACAGGAAGAGAAGCGAAGGGAAGAGGACATCTTGATGAGGTCTCTCAGAAGGGAAGCTCAGGGATTTGTAAAGGAAGAAAAAGGGAAAAGGAAGAAGAAAGCGTTGGTGAGGCCACCCTCTTTGCTCGTGAAAGCGGGCATAGTGGGGTCAGAAGAGCTATGGGAGGCAGTGAAGGCCCTATATGGATTCAGGGAATCACTTAAGAGGTGGGCGACTTTCGCGACATGGCCCTACGCCTCATGGAAGTGACTGGACCTGGAGGAAAGATATAAAAGTTGGAGCCGTTGGTATTGGAAGGAAACCGATGGAAGGTCAAGTGTCAGAAGCCTGGAAGAGAAGATGCGCTGGCAGCGGTTTACATCGACGACTTACTGGTGTTAGGAGGGGAGGAGGTTTGGGAAACCAGCGATCCTCAGGAGGTCAACGACCATCAGGGATGCAGATTCTTGTGAATGGAACTATGGAAGGATGCTCAAGGAGATTGGGCAGCCACCCAGACAAGGTACATGATGGATCTTCAGCAAAACCAAGGAAGAGACCCACAGGATTGGAAGAAGAGGAAGGTACCAATCTCAAAGGAATGGGCAGAGCGCCATGAGGAAGAATAGAAGGATCCAAGAGACGTGAAGGAGGCACAGAGAGTAGTTGGGGAACCCGGGAACTCATGTGGTTGATGGCACGAACCTGCATGGACCTCCTTTACACCATGACGACACTGGCATCCAACATCCTGAAGCGACATAATAAGGCCGTCAAGGAAGCAGCTTTTCAGGTGTGGGGATGCCCAGCGAACACCATTCAGGAGGGCATTGGCTTTCAAAGAACGAGCGAAGAAGAGTGTCTTCAAAGCTTCACAGAAGAAAATTTGGATTGCTCTATCATCACGCTGCGAGGATCTCCCGTGGCTTGGAAGGCGAGCAGGCAGTCTGCGATTGCTCTATCTATCGACCACCGAAGCTGAACTCACAGAGATCATTGACGGGCTTTCACTGGGAGAGTCTGGGAGAGTCGATTAGGGTGGTCAATGAGGAGCTCACAGAAGAGGAGGAGAAGGCACTACTCTGCACACCTTGGACTCACAACCAAGCGGCGACAAGCATCCTGGTAGACCCACATGGAACCTGGCGAAAGACATACCTCAGGATGACGGCGAAAAATGTGAGGTGGAGGATCCAGAAGGGAGACTGGATATGACTGGATGATCTTCCATGTTGCAGGATCTACCATGCCTGACATGGGAACCAAGGGGGCCAAGATTTTGGCCGCTCAGAGATGAGGAAGAAGGGAACCATCTCAGGAAAGAAAGAGAAAGAGGAAGAAGGAAAGAAGGTTGGAAGCGAAGCAGAAGATCTAAAGAAAGTTCTGAGGATCATTGTGATGGCATCATCCATTGCAGTGGCGCAGGGCCAAGGAGGGGAGGAGGCTCAGAAGAGTCAGGAAGCTTTGGAGATGAGCTGGCCGTTCATGCTGCTGAGTATGATGGCAGCATATGGCGCTCCGATGATGCTATGGAAACTGATTGAGACCTTGAAGCAGCTATTCGAAGCCTGGAGGAAGAAGGAGGACGAGAAGAGAGGTGTGCAGAAGAAGAAGGGAGAGAAAGAGGAAGAACAGGAGGAAGAAAGTTTCATCCCGGGTTGAACTACCGACAGTACCCTCATCCCCGGAATGGGAACGAACAGAGATTCTGGAGGAAAAGTGGAAGGGAACGTCGAGGAACCAACCCCAGCACACTGACAGTGACTCAGAGGGGAAACACCCGACAAAGACGAGTGATCGTTGTTACACCCTGGGGAACGAAGTATCATGTCAACAGTACGTGCCCGACTCTCGTGAATTCGAGGGTCCTATGAGACTCTCTGCTGTGCCCGGGATGTACAGATCAGAAACACCAACAGGGCGAGACATTGTACATTACTGCACCAGGGAACGACGCTCACAGGAACTGTGTGGGAGGCACGAAGCCGTTTAAGCAGTGTACAGTATGCCCCACATTAAATATTCAACGGCTTGAGCTGGGCACTTGTTTTCCAAACATCAAGTGGAGGTGTGTGAGAAACCACCTTCCGCTGTTTTCTAAGGTGGAGTGCACAGATACCCAAAATCATGACGTAGGAAATAGATGCACCAACAGGTTACATAAGCCGTTTGATCTCAAGAGAGAAAAGAGTGAATTCGCGGTTTTGATGGGAAGGAAGTGACCAAGGGAGCAAAGGGTTTCAATACGTTTCAATGCTAACAAACTCACCTGGCAGGTGGGGAACACGAGCACTTTTTCTGGTCAAAATGAATCTTCAGGCTCAGGAAACAGCAACACAAACAGTTCATTGTTCCTGGTGGACAATCAACTTGGAGTTCACCGGCAGGAGCACGAAATTCCGAAGGCGAAATGCAATCCAGACCTGCAGGGCACCAACAAACCTGATATGCTCCTGGCCCAGGGTTCGCTCCAAAAGCCAAAGTTCCCAAATCCACTTCAAGTCCATTGCCATTGTCTTGAACTTCTACTGGCTCTGGAATCTCCATGAAAATCTGGAAGTTTGAACGGCCCAGCTCTTCATCGTCCCATGCTTGGCAACTATGGTCTCTGAACACCAAGCGATCTCCAACACTCAAACCGATACCAAGTAGCTGCCAAAAACATGGTTCACCTTGGCGACAAAGTGTCTTTGTTGGGAATGGCCCACGTGCTGTGAAGAAACCAACAGAGGCTTTGAAATCCGAAGAACTACTGCAGTTTCCTCTGCAAAAGCACATTGTGAAAATGCCGGCTGTGGACTTCAGGATGGGATCACCAGCAAACTCGAAATCTCCACCTTCCTCAGGTGTGTTATCACAGAATGCCAATCCAATGCGATTAGTAGCTTGATTTGACATGCATGTGACAATGTTCCACTATTGCATAACTGCACTAAGCTTAAGAACATACTAATTACAAAGTGAACAAACTAGGACTCAAGAACTCTGAACCGTGTGTGTTGCTTTTCAGCCCAAGATTCATTGCGATAGGCAACTCCTTTGCCAGGACTCCCCAGTAGCATCGGACTGGTACTGCAATCGCTGCGAAGCATGATCTGGTCATCCAGCATCAAACCGACACCCTGAATGGATTTCAACTGGCATTGCTGGCCCAAGAAACAATGTGCTTCTTGGCTGGTATAAGGACCCAAGACTCGCAGATGACCAGCTGGAACTGCAAAATCTTTGGCATTGCATGACTGGCCACACCAGCATATCGCATAACCTTCGTCTGCATTCAGAACAATGTCCCCAAATCCGATGGAATAGTCACCACTTGAAATGGAAAGAGTGATTTGTTGATGCCACTGACATAGGCTCAGCACCGCCACATGCATTGCGGATGGCAACTTGATTCTGTGAAGAAAGCGAATGTCCCCGGAAAACTGCCAAGCCGGAACAGTCCCAACCCCGAACACACTCGAACGAATGATTGGACAATGGCCCGATTACTTCCAGTTGCCCGGCGGACAGAACGAAATTGTCCCTGAGACTCTCACAACGAAGATGTCGCAGGTTAGCACACCAACACAAGTTGTAAAGGCCTCCTTGTGGGATGAATTCATTGCCACTTTCACCCCAAACATATCTTCCGGCAGTTGCAGGGTCAGAGATGCCTTGAGCAACAACTCCAGATACGGCCGCTATGCCACCACCGCAGCTCGACTCTGTCAGAACCAAATGGTGACCATCTTGCAGCTGAAAACCCATGATTTCGACTATACAAACTTTTCCAGATGTACACTGCACATGTTGTCCTGGCTCGGGTCTTATGCAGAAACTCATGTCTTCAGCTCCATCTTCCAGAGTTGTAGAGCCTTCCATGCAAGAATTGCAAGCATCTTCATGTGATGCTGCTGATTCATTGCTCCAGGTTCCTGCAGGACATGGGTGGCAAGCAACAGTACCGAGGTCTGATTTGAATCTGCCCCTGCTGCAAGGTTCACATGCAGATTCCGATCGAAAGAAGCCGGCCGCACAAATGCACTCCGCAGCCTCAGTTGCGGTCTCCGTTACAGTGCTGAGGGATTGGCCACAAGCTGCTTTGTGTGTTCCACCTTCGCAGTAATAACCTTTTCCACATGGCTGACAGTTTGTAGGATCATCAACGGCCTCATTGACAAATCCTTCTGAGCACGTGCAAGCTGCAGAAGATATGGCCCCTTCTAGCAGAGTCGTGAGTCCACCACAAGATGAACAAGCTGCATCCGCCACAGTTGACTTGTGTTTACCTCGTGGGCAGCTGGTGCAGCCACTGCCCAGGCCCGATTCACCTGCGGTCTCCATGCCATAACTACATTTACAATCTGACAGGCTGTGAACTAACCTGCCAGCCGCAAAACCCAACCCACCCGGACATCGAAGTAGATCTGTGGCCACCGAGCTTCGAGTCACTGAAGTTTGACTTGTCAATGTTGCAGTTGAAACCATGATTGCGAACGAAGTGAAAACTGAGGGGTCCAGCTTGGCGTGCAGTGTAGCTGCCTCTTCCTCTTCAGAAGTTGTGACTCTGTAGTCGATGTGATCTATGTAATCAATGAGTTGCAAGAATGCTCTGGCACTCAGATCCATGTAATCAATCAAGTCCGAACGGACCATCTCCAAAGAACCACTGAATGATGTCACTGAGCCAGTGAAGCTGTACATCACTGCTTCGGTCCGTGCAAAGCTTCCGTTGCTATCGACATTACCCAGGGTAGACACATCTGCACAATCGAAATCACTACTGGAATCGACATCGATCGTGCCAGCCGGGCAATAGCACTCATGTAACCACATGGCACCCGCGGTTGAAGTCGTTTGTTGCGGACAGCTTTGGCACAAACCTGATCCTGTGGAGGTTTTGAAATACCCGGCAGGGCAGATTGAACAAGCACTCACTTGCACATCCCAAAAATATCCACGTCTGCATTGGCAATCTTCAATTGAGGCGGAACCAGATGGTGAAGTGCTGCCTGGCGGACAGTGATAGAGCAGGGACTCACGTGAAACTGCAGCTTGACCACCAGGGCAATAGCTTCCCGGGGGGCACTCTTGACATTTGGAAGTCGTGCCGTGCAGCTCGTACCATCCTGGAGTCGGTTAAAAAAACTTAAAGGATCTTGAAGGCGCACTCATTCTTCCAAAGGGAAAGGACAAAATCGTCGGGTCTATCGGGTGAATAGTTATACCTCGGACCATCCTAAAGGCACATCTAAAAAATGCACTGACTCTTCAAAAGGAAAAGGAAAACATGGTCAGGTCTATGGTGTGCATGGCCGCATTTCAAGCTTGTATATCGTGTAATGTCTCCTATATAAATCTTAGTGGAATCAGTTTGAGGCTTCCCCGGTCATGTTTCATGGCTAATTCAAGTGTTGAAGCCTTACTTGTGATTTCTTTTGATTTTGTGGTGGTTTTTAGGTTTCTTGGAGTTTGTTGTCCTGGAGGGCACACCACGTAGAGGAGCATAGCAAGCGCACGGAAATCTTCCGGATCGATGCAGTCCGATGGGCACCAGCAGAGCTGCAGCTGTTCTGGCGGCAAGTCTTCCAGTTGAAGATCACCGAAATCGAAGACCACATCGGTTGACAAGTCGGATGCTCCACTGATTGGTTCCAAGTCAAATGTTGACGTCGGGAGAGGTGTGCCGCATTCCCTCACAGGAAGCAGTTGATCCTTCTCTGACAACCGGAAGCCTTGCAAGTTGCGGATAACACAACGAGATCCCAAGTCACACACGAAAGACTGATCTGAGAATGGGCCCGCCACGAGAAGAAATCCGAAGTCGAACCAGTGACCTTCACAGTCTGAATTCACACGAGAGCAACGGCTGATTCGATACAAACCTGGACTAGTAATGCCCGAATCTCCGTCCATAACGAAGTTGGAACCATCCAGGGTTTCAAAAGACCTATTCGACGGAGTAAAAATGCCGACAGCTCGAATCATCTCACCAGGTTGAAAGCCCGAACTTTCAAAATGCACGTGACACTCTTGGCCTGTGAAGCATTCCCTCACAGGAATTTCATCAAGATCAAAAGCTTTGTACCTCCAAAAATCGGATTTGTAGGTTACATCAAAGCCACCGAGAAGATACAAGAAACCGGACTCCGGATCCCACGCAGTCGCATGATCTTCTCGAGGTTCAGGGCTTGGGTAGGGTCCAAGGGGTGCCAATGGTGTCCAATTGTTGGTCAAAAGGCTGTAGTTCCACATCTCTGCTGTGTAGCTCAATGTTTCGTTGAGTTGGACACCTCCAAAGGTGAGCATGGACCAACTGGCAGGGTCCCAGATGGCCGTGTGGCCAGCACAAGGGGATGGTGGATTGATGGGCAAGATCTGAATCCACCTGTTGGTCCATAGCCCGAACTGCCAAAGATCATTCAGAGCAGTGTCGCTCCATCCCCCGAACATCAGCATGCCCGCCGATGCTTCTATCCAGACGGCAGAGTGGCGACTTCGTGCCGGCGGCTTCTCTGAAGATGGAAGGAGTTCTGTCCAGCTGTGGGAGGTCAAGTGGTACTTCCACAAATCCTGCAAAACGACACCGTTTTCACCAGCAAAAATCAACATCATCTGGTTGACTTCATCCCAAATTGCTGAGTGAAAAGCTCGTGCTGTGGGTTTCACAGAAGGTGATGACAAAGTCCATGTATTATTGTTGGAATGGTAGAGCCACAAGTCATCAAAATGAGTCGTGAAGTAACTGCCACCAAACACCAACATAGTCCTGGAACGAGGATCCCAAATTGCTGTGTGGGCACCTCTGGGTGAAGGCCCAACTACTTGGAGTTCTTGCCAAATGTAAGGAGATTGGTATCGCCAAAGGTCGTTGAAGTACTTAAACGAAACTGCTGCGTGCCCTGCAAAAATGAGCATGGAGCTTGTATTGGCATCCCAAACGGCCGAATGCCCTCTGCGACCTGATATGTTTGGATTTGGCAGAACAGTCCACGCGTCAAGATGACACTCCACTCCAGCTGCTTCGTGAGGACTGCAGTCGTGAATTCCCCATCCTCGAAAGGAGCAATGACCTAACTGGCTTTCGAAGCCGCTACACTGCACTTCATCCATGCCAAAGTCGCCAGTGCCATTCCACAGAATGCTGGCAGTGCCTCCTGCAAAGCCGAGCTGTCCACAAACCACCTGAGCGTTTGCATCATTCCAACTATCATCACAAACATCTCCCCACGATGTCTGATAGAAGACCTGCACGCGTCCCCGCACCTTGGTGCCATCCACAAGGCGGATGGTCGTGTCAATGCGAGTTGGGGTTGAGATGCCAAAATCGATGGATGGCAAATTCTCACCCATGTCGTCAGGCTCATCACCTAGGTTCTCTGTGCTGCCATAGCCCAATTGGCCGTAAGAACCACGCCCCCAACATTTGACCAGGTCGTTGTCCAGCACAGCACAAGTATGAACCTCTCCGGCTGAAACTTGTTTCGCCGTGCGACCAGCACCCAGGTCTACAGGTGGCAAATTCTCACCCATCTCGTCAGAGTTATCACCGATGCTAGTTGTGCTGCCGTAGCCCAATTGGCCGTAATCACCACGCCCCCAACATTTGACCAGGTCGTTGTCCAGCAAAGCACAAGTATGATACCCTCCGGCTGAAACTTGTTTCGCCGTGCGACCAGCACCCAGGTCTACAGGTGGCAAGTTCTCACCCATCTCGTCAGAGTTATCACCGATGCTAGTTGTGCTGCCGGAGGCCAATTGGCCGTAATCACCACGCCCCCAACATTTGACCAGGTCGTTGTCCAGCACAGCACAAGTATGAAGATGTCCGGCTGAAACTTGTTTCGCCGTGCGACCAGCACCCAGGTCTACAGGTGGCAAATTCTCACCCATGTCGTCAGGCTCATCACCGATCCAATTTGTGCTGCCGGAGCCCAATTGGCCATAAGAACCACGCCCCCAACATTTGACCAGGTCGTTGTCCAGCAAAGCACAAGTATGATAAAATCCGGCTGAAACTTGTTTCGCCGTGCAACCAGCACCCAGGTCTACAGGTGGCAAGTTCGCACCCATCTCGTCAGGGTCATTACCGATCCAATTTGTGCTGCCGTAGCCCAATTGGCCGTAATCACCACGCCCCCAACATTTGACCAGGTCGTTGTCCAGCAAAGCACAAGTATGAGAAGCTCCGGCTGAAACTTGTTTCGCCGTGCGACCAGCACCCAGGTCTACAGGTGGCAAGTTCTCACCCATGTCGTCAGGCTCATCACCGATGTCGTGTGTGCTGCCATAGCCCAATTGGCCACTATAACCAGACCCCCAACATTTGACCAGGTCGTTGTCCAGCACAGCACAAGTATGATGACCTCCGGCTGAAACTTGTTTCGCCGTGCGACCAGCACCCAAGTCTGCAGATGGCAAATTCTCACCCATCTGACCAGGTAAATCACCGATGCTAATTGTGGTGCCGGAGGCCAATTGGCCGGAATAACCCTCTCCCCAACATTTGAGCTGCTGGACCGAGAAGAGCAATGCGCAGGAATACCAGCGGCCTGCGGCAACATATGCAGCTGGACGGGAGACCGATCGACTCACATGAATCCGGTCGATGGAAACGTCAGCTCCTGTCATTTCAAATTTCAGTGCTGCGATTTCTGCGGGGAGATTAACCTTGACCACGCTCCAGGTCCCTGCTACCCCGGCACTTTGCCAACTCCAAATCACTTCCCAGTTCAAGGCCTGCACCGACTCCCATGATGGTTCAGCTCTCAGGCCATGTAGGTAGAAACTGAAATGTGGGCTAATGGGATCTAACCGATAAGAAAACTCAATCCTCTGAAAATCGGAAGGTGCTGTGAGGAGGTTGGTAAACATTCCTGAATCGTGCTCAGTGCGGACAACCCCGACGGAGACATGCATTGGCGGACCCAGGTGCCAACCACAGCTATCGGCATCGAAGTTGCAGGAAACGGTCTCTTCCAAGGGCCTCAGCTGCCCATTGCAAATCGTTCGGAAAGTTGGGGCTCTGCACACATCCACCCGTTGATACACATGGTCCGGATAGAACAATGAAGCTTGTCCTGATCTATTACTGCAAATTCCACTTGAGACAACGTGCATTTGAGCTCTTGACGCTTCTTCAATGCTGAAATGACAAGAACTATGCACAGAAAACTTGGCGCGATTAACCAAGCCTGATGCAAGTCTAGACAGTTCCATTGAGTTGTCCTACCAACCTGACCTTCTAACAGCTTCTAATGAAACAGCCAAGCTTCAACGCAGACACAATGCAAATGTGCCATCCATTGGCAAAACCATAGTTGTTATCGGCGCTCCATACGATTGTGCTGGCTGCAGTGATGCCTTGCTGCGGTCCGGACAAACCTGAATAGCCCTGGCCATTGATGGTCAACCGGGCATAACTCTCGGTCTCAAAGTGGAGGAAGTAGAGTGGCTTCTCAGGAGCCACAATTTCACAAGAGTGATAGATATTGTTCATATAGTCGTTCGGAAAGTTGGGGCTGTGCACGCAGCCACCCGTTGATACACATGGCCCGGACAGTACAATGAAGCTTGTCCTTGGCTGTCAACCCTTCCGGAACAAATGATTCCCCACAAATTCTTGCAGCCATGGTGTTGATTCTGGCATGGTGTACAGTTCTGCAGGGTCTTGCTCCGGTTTCCCGCTTCAGCGGAAAACAAAGCACCAAATTCAAACCCAAACAGCTTCTGCTGTTGGGAAGTTCGGACCCACCAAGTGTGGGCTTTGATCTCCTAAGAATCTTGACACATCATGTTTAATCCGAAATGGTGATCCCCGAACCGAGTCGCAACTATAGAATAATTGGATACCTTTGTTGAAACTTCTCAATTGTGCCACAAGACCAGACACAAAGCTTCCTCGATTGTTGCACAAAACCTGCTTCAGCATATCAGGCGGCACCGCCCTCAATATATCCGAAATCAGTGCTGTTCAAGGTGTCTGTGGCAAATTGGCAGAAAATGTTGCTTGGGGCGCTAGCGAAAATGCTGTCCAGGGTGCTGTTGAGAGGTACTGGTCAAGGTGTTGTTCACGGCGCTATTCAGGGCGCTGTCCAAGGTGTCGGCGGCAAGTATAGAGGCAGGTGCTGCCCGGGGTGCTATGAAGGGTGCCATGCAGGGTGCTGGTCAGAGTGGTGTTCAAGGGTGCTGTTCAAGGGTGCTTGGCAAAGCGCTGTTCAAGGACCCGTTCTACCTGGGGTCTATGCCGGTGTAACTCCCCAGATAGCGAAACTATTGGGGTTCTTCCTTCAGGTATAGGATGATTTCAAAGTGTGCGTTTTGCTTGGGTCTAGCTGCCGGACGGCGCCGCAAGGTGCCGCTGCCGGGCGCATCTGAATTCGGGATTTGCGATCTGGGGTCTATGCTGGCGTAAGTTTTGGAACAGAAATTCAAACTTACATGGAAGCTGGTGGTGGGTTTTCCTTGCGCACGATGATGTTCAGGGTTTTGTCCAAAGTGTCGTCGGCAAGTTTGGAGGCAGGTACTCCTTGGGGCGCCAGCCAGTGTGCTGTGCTGTCCAAGGGTGCTTGTCAAGGTGCGGGTCTATGCCGGTCTTGAGTCTTTTGGCACTGCCATGCACTGACCTCAACATATCCGGAATCATAGTCAAAATGATGATTTGGGAGTGCAAACAAACTTCCGCCTGTGTCTACTATTGCACATGCTGATGAACGAGCCAAGCTTCAATGCGGATGCCATGCAAATGTGCCATCCGCTGGCAACATCAGCACTGCTGGAGTTCCACTGAATGACGTCCAAACTGACGATGCCTTGCTGCGGTCCGGACAAACCTGAATAGCCCTGGCCATTTATGGTCAACACGTCATTGCCACTCTCGGTCTCAAAGTGGAGGAAGTAGAGTGGCTTTTCAGGAGCCACGATTTCACAAGACTCAGAGGTGCCGTAGTCGTTCGGAAAGTTGGGGCTCTGCACACACCCACCCGTTGAGACACATGGTCCGGACAGAACCGTGAAGCTTTGGTCGCCTGTCCTTATTCCACACAGAATCCCGAATTATCACATTCTGAGTTGCTCAAACAGTTCATGCTGTTACGCAACAAAATTGCAGACTAAAAACAAGTCTGTGCGAATGTCGCTTTCATTGTCGACATGCAGCAGCTTGGCTTGAACTGAACTAGAATGAGCAGAGAACTACTATAGGAACTTAATCGCTCTCAAATCCAGCGAACCTACCCACCTACCGGCAAATCTGGATGCAGTTGGCAGGCATAAATCGCTCAGCCCTATGACCTATTGGATACATTTGAACCTTTTCAATTCTGGAAAAAAAAACAGACCAAAGCTTCCCCAATGGGGCCCAAGACGTGTTTCGCATTTGAGAGCTCTAGTCTTTTAGCACTGCCCTCAACGTATCCGGGATCATAATCGAGATAATTGATAATGATTTGATATGATTTGGGCGTGCAAACTTCCGCCCGCCTCCACTATTTCAAAATGTCGATGAACCCGCCAAGCTTCAGTTCGGAAGCGGTACAAATGTGCCACCCGCTGGCAACATCAGCACTGCTGGACTTCCACTGAATGACGTCCAAACTGACGATGCCTTGCTGCGGTCCGGACAAACCTGAATAGCCCTGGCCATTGATGGTCAACACGTCATTGCCACTCTCGGTCTCAAAGTGGAGGAAGTAGAGTGGCTTCTCAGGAGCCACGATTTCACAAGACTCAGAGGTGCCGTAGTCGTCCGGAAAGTTGGGGCTCTGCACACAACCACCCGTTGATACACATGGTCCGGACAGAACCGTGAAGCTTTGGTCGCCTGTCCTTATTTCACACAGAATCCCGAATTATCACATTCTGAGTTGCTCAAACAGTTCGTGCTGTTACGCAACAAAATTGCAGACTAAAAACAAGTCTGTGCGAATGTCGCTTTCATTGTCGACATGCAGCAGCTTAGCTTGAACTGAACTAGAATGAGCAGAGAATTACTATAGGAACTTAATCGCTCTCAAATCCAGCGAACCTACCCACCTACCGGCAAATCTGGATGCAGGTGGCACGCATAAATCGCTCAGCCCCATGACCTGTGTGGAACATTGTGGAACTGTGCTTTTTTGAAAACTGAAAAGCAAACATTGAATCTGTCCGCGAATGCTTGGACCTTGCGTTCCCGAAATGGAAGAAAGACTTGAACCCCATTTGGGAAGCTCGAACCAAGAACTCAAACATTTGTCTTGAACTACAAGAGAGTCTTACAAGGAGTCCTGCCCCAAGAGTGTCACTACCAGGATGTCTTACCAAGAGTGTCTGACCAAGTGCATCACTCCAAAAGGGTCACTCCAAGCCCCAAGCAGACCGCTCCGATACTGCAGCATCTTCCAAGACTGCCACTTTAAGAGTGCCATTTCAAGAGTGCATTTCCAAGCGTGTCATTTCAAAAATGTCTTCCAAGGACTGCACCAAGGGCGACACTTCTGGGATAGGAGACCGAGCGACGGATCGAAGGTAGAGCTTGTGGTGGTAGAACTTGTAGATGAACTCGTTGAGGTCCAGGTGGTAGAACTTGTAGATGAACTCGGAAAATGCTTTCATGACAATAAATTATTGATTATATCATCGAACCTGATGCAAGTCTAGACAGTTCCATTGAGTTCTCCTCCTGACCTGCCCTTCTAATGAACCCGCCAAGCTTCAATTCGGATGCCATGCAAATGTGCCAGGCGGATAGGTGTCAACATGATCGGGTGGGTGCCGCTGCTGTGGTGGGTGCCGCTGTTGTTGCCAGATAGGTGTCAACATGATTGGGTGGGTGCCGCTGTTGTCGTGGGTGGTGCTGATGTTGCTGGATAAATGTCAACATGATTGGGTTGGTGCCGTTGCTTCGGCCCAAATTTGGGGCCCGAAATGGGGGCTAGCATGCACTACTAGGATTGTAAACAATACATTTTGGAGAAGTGAGCAATATTGTTACCGATAGTGTATTACTATTTTTTTCTGTTTTCTTACTGCTGCTACTAAACAACGCGTTCTGGCCCCAAATTCAGGCCGTGATTTGGGGGTGGGACGCACGCTATTATGATTCATGATAATATTTGTCGAGAAGCGGTCACTATTGTTTTCACGATTGCATTCTTATCATCATTATTGTTATCAAACACATTTTGCTTGTTGCCGTAGTGCCAACGCGTTTGGGCCCGGAATTCGGACTCGAATTGGGGCCCGAATTGAGGATTGGAGGTACGCTATTATGATTGTTAGTGGTATCTTTGGAGACCTGATCATTATTTTCATCACTATTCATTTGTTTTTCCCTCTTACTACTGCGAATAACAAGATGTTCGGGCCCTGAATTCGGGCGCCGAATTCGAGCCCCGAATCGGGGGTGGGAAGTGCGCTATTATGCTGTTACAGTAGTAATATCTCTGGAGAAGTGACTATTTTTATTTTCACTATTGTTTTATCACTATTCTCTTTCTTACTTTCTTGACCGGAATTGAGGGTTGAAAGTGCACTACTATGATTGTTAGTTATCTTTTTGGTATATCAGCAAGCGAATTTTCGAACTTTCCCTGTTGGGTTTTAGATTTGATAGGTTTTTTTAAATTAAGGCTCTAATCTCAATTTGTCTCAGCTAAGCCTTAAAATGGCTTGGCTGAGCAACTTTGAGCAACTTTGAGCAACATTGAGCACAATGAATCACCCAGTTAGTAGAAACAGGAATCACCCAGTGAGCGCAATCCTGCTTAATTTTGCTCAATTGTGCTCAATTGTGCTCAATTGTGCTCAATGGTGCTCAATTGTGCTCAATTTTGCTCAATGGTGCTCAATTGTGCTCAATTGTGCTCAATTTTGCTCAATGTTGCTCAATTTTGCTCAATTGTGCTCAGTATTCATTAAAATGATAAAAACTCCTCAGCTCAATTTTGCTCAATTTTGCTCAATTGTGCTCAATTGTGCTCACTTGTGCTCAGTGGTGCTCAATGGTGCTCAATGGTGCTCAATGGTGCTCAATGGTGCTCAATGGCGCTCAATCTCAGCTCAATGTTGCTCAATTTTGCTCAATGTTGCTCAGTGTTGCTCAGTGTTGCTCAGTGTTGCTCAATTAACCTCAGGCTTTTAAATTGATTTTAGTATTGCCAAAAAATCCTTAAAAACCTAAAACCTATCAAATCTAAATCCCAACGATGAAAACCCCTTTTTGGTTTTGCTGAGTATAGTGATTATTATTTTTTATCATCATTATTACTATTGGTTCTCACTTCTCACTTTGGCACTATTGCGATCCTTCTTTCTCATTACTGCTACTAACAATGCATTCAGGCCCCGAATTCAGGCCCCAAATAGGGGGTTGGAAGTGCACTACTATGATTGTTGGTAATATCTTTCATGGTGATGATTGTTGCTTCTCGCTCTCATTGGGATTCTTCTTTCTCTTGACTGCTTCTGACAACGCGTCCGGGCCGCGAATTCCGGCCCCGGATTTGGGGTTGGAAGTGCGCTACTGTGATTGTGAATAGTGTCCCTGAAGAAGTTATCTTTATTGGTGTCACCATTTCATTCATTACAACAATGCTGCGTCACCGTTCTCATACCACCCTCCCCCCCTTCGCACTAAGCTGCGGCTTTTCACAGTTGGCGTCAAGGTCGCAGTTGACATGCAATGAACAGCCCTATCGATCCTGGCTATCGGCGAACCTATTGCCAAAAATCTAAGTTGAGCATGTCCACTGCAATGTCTCCTACCTGCTTGGGTGGGATTCCTTGGGTGGGTAAAAGCAGGTAGAGACTTGAGCCAAAATGGCACCATGGTCTCTTTCCCACCCACCCTCCTAGGGAACTACACTGCATTGTTACCTCAACAACGCAAGCTATGTTTGTTCAAACAATGCTGCGTCACCGTTCTCATACCACCCTCCCCCCCTTCGCACTAAGCTGCGGCTTTTCACAGTTGGCGTCAAGGTCGCAGTTGACATGCAATGAACAGCCCTATCGATCCTGGCTATCGGCGAACCTATTGCCAAAGATCTAAGTTGAGCATGTCCACTGCAATGTCTCCCAATTGACCCTAGCCAACTGATCCCGATTGCGAAGCGCTAGGAGTCGGATGAACTTGAACTTGAGGATGAAGCTTCCTGCCAGGGCTGGCCTGGGAAGCAAACCCGGCACTTGGCACCTGCTGGTGGCTCTTTGTGCAAAGTGTAGTTGGTGAATCCCCGACCAAAGTACCATCCACAACGGGATCGCCATGATCTCGGATGCACGTCGTCGCGTTTTATGAGGATTTCATGGACCTTGCCTCCATCTTCGTTCAATACGAATTCAGCTCGAGCTGGGCTAGCTGGCTCTGCTGCTACCAAGGCATCGGTCTCCTCCACCATCTCATTTGAGATGGGCAACAGCTCGACTGGATCCGGGACTATCGGCTGTTGTGAGCTGCCTGTGAGGGCTTAGCCAAATGACACGCGCCGGAACATCTTAAAGTATGTCCGGTGTACTTTGGCGCGCCATTGTCCCAGGAAGTGGCTAAGCCTTGACTGGCTGCGATCTCTGTAAGTGCTTGAGCCCACCCTGACTTCTTGGGCTGTCCTCCCACAAAGGTTGGAAACAACCAATTACCTGAGTTGCCTTGAAGTGTCTTGGCAAAGTCTACCTGCGCCACCATTTGGTGAAAGGGGCACATCTGTTGACCTGTTGCCTGACAACTACACGCATGGCTGCGCGAAGTTCCCAGAGCCATTAGATCTGTTTTCGAATTTGGTAGTCTAAGGTGAACCACCTTGTTCTCTCGATCTATGGCCACATGGGAAACCCTGGCATGACTGGCCTCGATTTCTCTCAGCAGCCACCAGGATGCAATCAAGCAAGCCCTTCCTGCTGCCGACGGGCTATCGGACGGGAGCTCTATGCAACCTTTGAAAAGCGCCATAGAGTGCAGCTGCAGCGGCTCGGCTTGCTTGGCTGGACCTAGGTTGCGTTTTACGCTCCTGGTAGCTCGCCTGCATGCCTGCTTGAGCTGATCATCTAAGGGAAAGCCCCTTTCGATGCGCAACCTCTTAGCAGCCTCTAGGTAGTTGGCTGCCGACCTATAGTCTGCTGCCTTCAGCACTCCCATCACTGTGTAAACCAGCTGTGGAGTAAGCTGAAAGGGGTCGGAGAAGCCTGCTTGTGAGGCCAACCTCGCCCAGGTGTTTTGCAAAGACCGCGTGGATGCCTTGGACGAGTCCGCATCGGCTTCGGCTAGTAGGTCGGCTGCACATTTGTCCGCCTCAGTGCTTGCCAACCTCATGGCCTTGCCTAGTGAGCCTCTCGCGTAAGGCCTCGGTCCCGAGTATGGCTCGGATGAAGGCACTGCAGAAGCTGATGCCTCCCCTGGCTGGGCCTCGGTTGCCTGTGGCCCCATTGCAAAACCTTCGGAGAAGGCATGACGTTTGATCGCCTTTGGCTGTGGGGAAACCCTACCGCCTAGGCTCACGCTGTGCCCTCCTACTACTCTCCTAAGCTTGACCATGGCTAGCTGCGGGAGTCGTAGAGTTGGTTTGCGCTGACCGGGTGACTGGTTCTGGGACAACCTGCTCCCCAGCTTGCGCTACTCTTTTACTCAGGCCACCTTCCAAAATCCGGGGCCGAGGTCCGGCACTGGATCTTGTGTCGCAGTGCCAAGTTCGGGAAAATCTGGCTTCTGCGGAGCCCATTGACGGCTCAACGCATCCGCCGCCACGTTGGTGATGCCGGCGATGTGGACCACCTCCTTCATGCGTCTTGATCTGTCGGTTGAAGGCCGCCATGTCCAAAGCCACTTCCCTGGCTATGATTGCCATGCTGTTTGACTGCGAGGTCAACTTCAGCAACATCCGCAAGGCGCCAACGTTATCCGACTTCACTCGAAGAGCTACTCGTCGAGGACAACGCGGCAGCCAAAGGCGGAGTGCTATCAGCAGCGCGAGAGCTTCCCAGGTCGTGTTGAATCCAGGGTCGCCCAGTGTTGCGCCGAACTTGTAAAGGACCTCAGCCGTCAAATGGCTGGCATACCATCGGACCGGCACGCCATGTTGGTATAGAATGCCACCTACGCCCCAAGGACAGGCATCGGTGACAATCTCCCATCCTTCATCCACCACTCCAGAGTCGAAGCGTCGCACGAGGTCGCCGTGCTCGTTCCTTAACAGCGATCGTATCCAGTTAAGGCATGGAGCTATCCTACTCGTGTGTATCAGCTTTCCCACACTTCTGGCCTCTAGCCCCGAAGGCTCGAGACCAGCAGTGCGGTCATCCGCTGACCCACTCGAGATGGATGCCCACAACGGTGCCAGAAACGGCCGCAGAATCGGAACCAGACCGGCCACAAAGGCCATGCCCCCCGCGAAGGATCTCAGCTGCCTCTTTCCTATGACTTTAGAGCCCAGGAACTTGTCCACCTCGGAGAGCAGCTTGTCGATCTTCTCCTTGGGGATTCGGACTTTGATGAACTTGCCTTGTTCATCTTGTCCCGCTTCCAGTTGCGCTCCAATCCACTTGACTGTGGTTCCAGCCAAAGCCTTGCTGAACTTCAATGGAAACCCAAACAGTCTGGTGGTCAACAGGAACAGCGTCAGGAGCTGGACGTGTTGTTGTCCTCGGGTCGGCAGCGTCACTATGGGATCATCGACATAGACCTGCACTGGGGCTTCTGGCACTACGCATGCTAAGATTCTGCCCAGCAGTGCGGCAAATCGGCCCCACAGTGTCGGGCTGCTTTTCGACCCAAACACCAAAACGTTGTACAGGATGTAGACCTTGGAATTTCCCCTGGCAGCCGCAGCCGCTGTGAACCTTCGGTCTCTTCCTGCTGGGACGTTGTGGAAGGCGTCTCTGATATCGACCGCCGCAAACAGTAGGTCTGAGTCGTCTCTGAGGATCTTGAGTGCGTCCGTCACGACGTCTAGCAATCGGGGTAGGATTACTCTTTCCTTGCATCGACTGTTGACTCCGCTTTCTCTCAAATCCCATATTATTCGAGACTTCTTGACCTGAGGCTCGCCCTGGTACTTGACTACCACCCCTAACTTGTTTAGGATGGGTCTACCTCCCAGAGCTTCCCTTGCCTGACTTTCCGTCTCGGCAATCTCACAGAAGCCTTTGCTCTCGGCCTCCGAAACCAGCCTGAGCAGCTCCTGCTGTTCCTCTTCGGCTGACGGCCAGTTCTCCCAGTCTTCGAAGAGTCGCTCTAAGGAAGTTTCCTCTTGAGCTTCTTCTTGACCTTGAACTTTTGGAAACACTCCATTGGATGTGATCTCTTCGTCAAAGCCTAGAGGTGCGCCTTCCTGGACCCATCGCGCTAGAGTTTGCGCATCAGGGTCGTCGGACATTTCGCCCCAACCCCATAGGAGGTCTGCCTGCAACGGTGATGAGGCTCTGGCTGTTTTGGGTGGCAGCTCGGTAGTTGCTGCTAACAGCTTCCCAGCCCCCTAACCGCTGCAAGTGCATTTGCCTCGAAGTCATCGGCTTCTGCATCTCCTTGAAGGATGGACTTGGCTGTGTTGAGCAAGCTTGGGAACTTGGTCATAGCCGTCTCTAGCAGTTGCCTGAGCAGACTTCCCAAGTCCCTAGCTTCTGGAAGTCTTTGAACTGACTTTGCTGGGTTTCGCATTCCCCCTAGCGCCATCTCGTTCTCGACCTCCTTGTCGCCCAGGGTACCACCTGGGCCCTGATACGTGGCTCAGGGGATGGTTTCCCGTTGGAGCCTGGCGGCTCCCTCGGCTCTTTCCCCCTTGCACTTCGCCATCGCTTTGGCTATGACCTCGCAGAACTCTGCTGGGTAGTTGCCTAGCTGTTTTGATGCATATTCCATTCGGCCATCGGCTCCTTGGACTTTCTTTTGGGCTACCCTTTCGTGCGCTGCACGATATTCTTTGCCCTTGTCGTCCACGAACGTACTGACCTCGTGGTTGCACCTGCTGCCGTGGATGTGGCTGTAATCCACTCCGTAGGACATCAACCGAGTAGGCTTGGTGGCCTTGCAGCCAAATCTGCATTGGTCAAAGTCGGAGGTGCCTACCCCGCGGAGTTGGGCAACCCCTTGAATCGCCTTCATGCGGAAGATGGTGACGTCCTTCACCGGCTCAGGATTTTCCATCACGAATGGAACCATTGTAGCGTGGGCTATTTGCATGACCGTGCCTGAGAAATCCGTATGTTGGTTTCCCTCCTTGAGTTGCTTCCGTTCTGCATGGGTCAGTCCCTCCTTCAGACCCTCAATGCATTCGGCTGATCGGAGGGGACGTGGACCTGGCGGAATCTCTCTCAAAGGGGAGTATGTTTCACACGGCGTCCCCAGCATGACCATGTCAAATTCGCCTTCTGCAATGTCGTCGACAATTCGCTTCCTCACTCCTTGATCTAAGAGATCTGTCTTGTGAGGTTGCTTGATGTCGCAGCTGCAAGTTGCCCACCCTAGCTTCGCCAGTTGGTCTGCCAAGTCACCGAGCCTTTGCGGACCTGAGAACAGGTGTAAGCACCTGGGACGAAGGCCGATGGTCTCAGGCGGGACATTCCAGCAACCGTACAACTTGCCCTTGAATGCACGTTTGGACTCCTCCAACATTCGTCCTACGGATCCTTTGGGCTGCAGAGGCGGTTGCTTCCCGCTTCCACTAGACTCAGGCTTCGGCTTGACCTTGGGCTGAAGCTCCTGCGAGGTGGATGCTGGCCGTTTTGGTGAACGCGACGGCTCTGGTGGTCGATCCTTCCCTGACAATGTCTTGGGTGGATCTTTCGGTTCAGCTGGTTTCCGATCGTCTCTCCTTCTTGCGATCGGAGTTCGACTTCGGTTTCGCTTGGCACCTGTATTCTCACTGGGTGGTGGGCCAGGTGACGCACCCAAACCACCCGAGAACTCCTGTCACTTTGACTTGGGGCAGGACCTGGCTTGGTGCGGTCCCAGGCATCGGTTGCACTGATGGCTGCTTCCATCCGGGCACATGGATTGCGGCCTGTCAGAGCTTCCACATCGCCCGGAGTTCCAGTCACCGCAGATCTTCTTCCCTCGTCTGTTGACCGTGTAGATCCCTCCTTCCATTCGCGATCTGTCTTCGGGATCACGATCCTTTCGCTTCTTGCTCCTCTGGACTCCACCCTTCGACTCCTGCTCTGAAAGCCTCTTCACCGGTCGAACTGGTGACTCGGGAAGTCGATGCTCTTTGACCTGGGCCAGTCGCAGGGTCGATGGGGTATTCACCTCCTTGTTCCAGAAGGCGTCGTCTTTTGGAGCTGCCGCGAAGACTGCGTTCCATGGGCTGCTTTCGGAGAACCCGAATTCCGGGGTGGCTGTCAGCTTCCGCCTGATGCGCTCGAACTGTTCCGAACGCATGTGGACGTCCGCCATGTAAATCAGGTCCCAGCATTGCTGCCCGAACCTGTTGGCCAAGCCCCTGATGTGCTCGGCATATGCGTCTAGCCGCTCGGCTGACACCGCCTCCAACAGCAGGAACGTTGTGCGAACCACCCTGAAGATCTCAAACCAGGCGTTGAAATCTGGGGGCCCCGGCGCTTCCCTCCTCGCCCATTCCCCTTGTGAGTTCAGGGCATATGAGCTGAAGGTCATCTTCCTGAGAAGACGCAGGCCGTAAGGCCCGTACACCGCGAAGTCGATGTAGGGTACCGCTCCACTGGAGATGATCTGTTTCACTGCGGAAACTTGATCACCCGTCGGTTCTGAATCCTGATGAGGTACGTCGCCGTATTTGGCTTTGTAATCCTCATACATTTTGTTCAGCTCCTTCACATCCAGCGGCACCACCTCTGCGTCCAACGTCTGATCCACTACTGCACTCAGCTTGAGCTTTCGTGCTGTTGGTGGGTTCACCGCCAAGCTCGCAGGGGCTGCTGCTACCACCGACACTGGCGCGATCGTGGCGCCTGGTGTATCCGGCTCTGCTCCCAGCCTCCGGAAGCACACTCTCCGGAAGATCTCGAGTCTCGCCTGGTCGATTGGCGTCAACTCTCTCTCCGGAACCGACCCGTCCGCGGCCGGTGTGCCTTTCCCTTTGAGGGTCGCTGTCACACGGTCCCAAACGGGACGCATGATGTATACTATGTCGCGCAACTTGGATGGGTTCCCGAGTGCGGCCGCCAGGTTTTCCCTGACGTCCACTGCGGTACCTGCCCAATCATGCGCTGCCGTGATTGTATCTATTGTGTTGAGCTCGGCTTCACTGGGATCCATGGTGGATCGCCGGGCCCTCACTTAGAGGCTTTAGGCCTGATCTCTTTCTAGTGGATCTTGGCCTTCCACCAGTTGAGGTTGGAAGCGTCCTCAAGGGATGCTCCCTGTAGTTGTTGAAGGCCAGTGCCACCCTGCGCCGTCGGCCAATGAACCTCAGCGCTCGGATGGTGACCTTCTGCCACCTGTGGATCGGGCTCCCCTCCCGTTCGGATTGCCCTTCCCCCGTGGAGCAGCACCACCAGCAACAGCCCACGAGCCCTAAGGCTAAGAGACCTCCCACCAGTGCTGCTAGCAACAGCAGCAAAGGTAGGATATCCCCTTCGCCCTCCAGGTCGGACTGCGCTGTCATGCACCACCCCCCGATTGCAGTCTACCCTACTCTAAAAGCAGGTAGAGACTTGAGCCAAAATGGCACCATGGTCTCTTTCCCACCCACCCTCCTAGGGAACTACACTGCATTGTTACCTCAACAACGCAAGCTATGTTTGTTCATATTATCTTTAATTACTACTGCGCATAACAACACGTTTGGCACCAAATTAGGGCCCCGAATTGGCGGTTGGAAGTGCACTACTATGACTTTTGTTTTATGGGTGGAAAATTGTTCGGATTTGTTTGTTTTTTGTTTCTTTTTTCTGGCTAATATTTCCCATTTCCCATGGTATTTGCAGGATCTGGGACATCCTGCCTCTCATTTCCCATGGTATTTGCATAATATGGGATATCCTGCCTTCTCATGTTCCAGAGAATTTGCAAGATTTGATGGGTTTATGGCTTTAAGGGTTTTGGTTTACGTCTTAGGATTTTAGGGTATATGGTTTTGGGTTGGCGGGTATATTGTTTTAGGGTTATGCTCTTTTGGTTTTAGGCTTTATGGTTTTAGGGTTGATGGCTTCAGGGTTTATGGTTTTTGGGTTTTAGGGTCTGTGGGTTTAGGTTTTATGATTTATTGTTTTAGTGGTCTAGGTGTATGATTTTAGGGTTGGTGGGCTTATGTTTTTTTTGTCTTTTGGTGTATTGTTTTAGGGTTTTAAGGTGCAGTATATTGCATCACGGTTTTGAGAATATATGCTATCAGGGTTGATGGTTTTAGGGTTTATACTTTCAAGGTTGATGGTGGTAGAAATTATGGGTTTAGGGTTTTAGGGTCTACGATTTTAAGGTTGATGGTCTTCGGGTTCATGGTTTTAGGGTCTATGGGCAAAGGTTTATGGTTTTGGGGTCTATGGTTTTGAGGTTGATGGTTTTTGGGTTTTAGGATCTATGCTTTTAGGATATGGTTTTCGGGTTTTGGGGTTTTCGGGTTTCGGGTGTCTCGTCTTGGTGTTTTAGGTGTATGACGGCCTCATGTTTTTGGTGTATTGTTTTGGGCTTTACGGTATATGGTCTTGGGGTGTTAGGGTTTATGCTGCTATGGTTGATGGATATATTGACCTTAGGGCCTTAGGGTTGGTAGGTTTATGGTTTTAGAGTTTTGTCTTTAGGGTAAATGGTTTTAGGGTTTTAGGGTTTGTGGTCTAAGGTTTTTAGGGTAGATGGTTTAAGGGTTTTAGGAAAGGAAAAGCAGAACAGCAAAAAGAGCAGAGAAACAAAAAAGCCGAAAAGCAGAAGAAGAAGAAGAAGAAGAAGAAGAAGAAGAAGAAGGGAAGCAGGGAAGCAGGAAAGCAGAAAAGAAGAAGGGAAGCAGAAAAGAAGGGAAACAGGAAAGAAAAACAGAGAAGCAGGAGAAGCAAAAAAAGCACGAAAACCAAAAAACAAAACTTCAAAAAATAAAAAAACAAAAAACTGTCCACTATTATTCTCGTTTGTTACCACTGCTGCTAACAACCCGTTCGGAATTGGGGGCCGAATTGGGGGTGGAAATGGGCTACTATGATGTTCATGGTATCCTTCGAAGAAAGTGGAACATTCAACTGCTATCTGGGGTCTAGGCCGGCTTAATTTAGGCAAAGTAGCAATTCACCTCCTTTGAGGTCGTCAATGGCAATGTCACTGGAATAGCCAGAGCCAGTAGTCGCAATGAATTGCAACTGAGAGATCGTGGATGGAATCAGCACTTCTGCACCAAGCCAGTCTGCTCCCTGGTTGCCAGACACTTGCCACAATGTCACCCATGAGTATTGGGACCACCCTTGAAGAGAAAGCTCTCCCATGTCATTACCAAGCATGTGGTATCCGAAACCGAACTGCCAGGCTGATGCAAAAGAGAAGGTCGGGCTGGTCATGAAGAAGGACTGCAGGGTTGGTAAGCGGTAAGCGACGGCACTTGAGAATCAACAAACTGAACCATGCACATGCACCTACGGAACATCAAGTCAATTCAAAACTTCAGGCCTTACTTGGATAATTCGGATCTGAAGCCTCTGCGTAGATGTAGTACTCGCCTTGCAATGCCGCATCAGGACCTGTGCCGCTCGACCCTGTGGAACCGGTTTTTCGAAGCCACTGGTACGTTGTCGATGAAGACCAGGCACACAGATCTGCTTCAAAGGTGCATGCCAGGTCTGCCGGGTCCGTGGCGCGGAGATGAAGCCAGAAACATGGCAACAGCTGCATCCATTTCCACAATCTTTGCATGGCAAGCAGTGCTGGTGAACTGTTGCGCGAATGACTAGCTGAGAGATGCTGGATGCTTGAAAGGGGCAGCATACAGAATGAATCAGAATGGACTCATATCAAGCAGTGCCACGGCAAGACCAACATGTTTCGTTGTCTGGTTTCGTAGTGTTTCTTGCCAAATCTTGCCAAAATTGTTTTTTTCCAAGCAGGACATTTTCTTCCTGCCTCAGTCTGTCATACCATGCCTATGGCTCTGAAGGTGCCACCAAAACCTTCAAATTTGGTCCAGAAATGTGTTTTTTTGGCCCTGCGAAATTTTCCAGTTTGACGCAGTCAGGTGCAGAAGCAACTGCCAGGTGGATGCCTTGCTGCATCGAGTGTCAAAGAATTGGACACGAAACACCGGGGTTGCCTGCCGAGATATTCCTTCATGTTGCCGACTCACGCACAAGGCTGAATCTGCCAACCAATTGATATTTACAAAATGCTCCACAGATGTGTATGCATATATACATATATACATTCAAAGCACGTCAGGATAACAAGACAATACCCACGTCATGGGAACTGGCCAATGGCGGCCACTTTTTTGAACGAAGATCTTCGAACTGAGGCGCGACGTGCACGAAGGTCCATGGAGGGGGAGGGGAAGATGGGAATGAAGAGCTGTCCGCGGACAGGAAGAACAATCTTGAGACTTGAGACAATCTTGGAAAAACAGATCAAAACACACAAAACAAACCAAGACATTGCAATTTTTTGGAACCGCAGGTGTTCTCAAAAAGACCTTTGCAGCTATAAAATCATCTCACACAGGTGTCCTACCAAGTATCAGCAAAGACTACAAAATCACGACCCTCAAGTCCAGAGTGTGAGAAGCAGGATTTGTTACTACAAAGTAATCAGTTTGTAGAGCACCCGGGCGTCCTGTTTTTTGTAGGGTATCGACACCTCGTTCCCTCACATTGCCGCCTGTTTTACGTCTCTCTTCATTATACGAGCTCTATAATAACCCCCAAAGTGATCAACTGCTGACTTGGCCAAATTAGCCAACGATGTGGACCATCTCAATTTCTGGAGATTGCTACAAATTTGAGAGGCTTCGAGCACAAACACAACCTCTCCAGATCTTGTCAGCAGGTTTCTGGTATCTCATTCTCTCAAAAGCTGCAGCGAGAATGCTTTTTCCGCAAGGACATAAACGAAGAAATTCATAGTGACATGCACCGACTCGCTTGTCAAGTCAGGAAACATCCGAGAAGAAAGGGAGAAATGCGGGGCGTGGAAAGTGGTGGCACGAGGTGCTAGCCACGCTCGCTACCGCCTCTCTGTCTCTTGTGGGCTCCTCACAGGGCTCCCTTTGATGTTGTGACAAAGCACGCAGAAACTGCATGAACTCACGGTCTCGGCTGTTGGTTTTACTTCACTGACTTCACTGACGCTTTGCCACATCGCCCTTGCTTTGTGTTTATCGGGAAGTGCTACCTGAGATCAAGTGAACCAATGACAACAAACATACGCTACATATCTGAAACACTTGGTGCTTACCTGGTAAATAAAGACATGTACCGATACAAATTGACACTGATCACTGATACCAATGGCAGAATGAAAGAGTGGCACGTTCCCAGTGGAGCCAGGCTTGCCCGCTTCATGAATATTTGCTCTTAACCCAGGCCGCAAATTCAGCCAAGGTGCAAGAATTCTTGCGCGCCCTGCCATCAACCTGCAGAAGCTTGAACGAAAGAAAACCATTGACATCCAAAGTTTCAGAGCTTGAAGTTCCTTCATGTTCCTTCATGTTCCTTCTCTGTCTATTGAAGTGATCAATCTGTGCCCAATCTTTTCGCCACCCACTTAACCGCTGTTGAATCCTTCGAGGGCAACTGAAATGGATTGGCTTTATTTGGGATGATTGATTTCCTGTTGTCCTTGCACTACATGACCATTTAATACAATTTATATGATCTACATGGTTCTTTTTGTTGGCCGTGGACTCAAAGTGTCCTGGTGTAATCATTCAGGCACATATTTTTCCCTAATGCGCAGCGAAGGGTTCTCGTTTCACCTTGGGAGTCTGGGGGTGGAGAGCTGCTCGCTCGGAGTGATGTTTTCAGTCGCACCCGTCCGTTGCAGTTTGCAATCATCCGTTTGGGGTCTCCGTGGCCATGACAGTGGCGAGTTTGCAGAAGGCCATCGTTTTGGTCGCCATGTCTTGCGGATCAGAAATGTTTCATCTTCGTTTCGGACATGTCGTGTTGGTGTTGGTCGTTTTGTACACTCCACACTGGTAGTCGTGCTCAGGGTTCCACAATTTGCAAAAGCCGTGAGAAAAGCAAGGCTTTCTCGATTTCTTGCTTTTCTGCACCCTGTCACTGGGGGAAGGACCTGAGAGGAATGTCAAATCTTTTCTTTGTGTGGCTCATGTGGTACTTCGAGCACATGCAGCTGTTACAGGAACGCTCTCCTGTTGATACGCAAACTACCATCATGGTCTGGACAGAACAATGAAGCTTGTCCTTGGCTGTCAACCCTAGCAAACAAGTGTCTCTCCACAAATTCTTCCAGTGGTGGTGATTCTGACATGGTGTACAGTTGCTTCCATTTGTGCATACATGTGTTGTGTGCATGGTGAACTTTTTACTCAAACCAAAAAAGCCTGATATACGCTGGCCTTTTTGGAGCTAGGTGTGCTATGGGGAAAAGCTGCAGCTCGTGGGTGGTGACTTTGAGACTATCGTTGCGAACCGGTATCTAGAAAACCAGCTCGGCACCCGGAGTTGCATTCTCAGATTATCAATGGCGATGTTGCTGGACCAACCAGAGCCAGTTACAGCCACAAATCGGAACTGGGAGATGGTGGCTGGTATGGTCACATTTGCTTCAAGCCAATCCGCTCCTTGATTGCCGGACATTCTCCACAATATGGTCCAAGTGGCATCCGACCATCCTTCGAGAGAAAGTTCCCCCATGTGGCGCCAAGCATATGATACCCAAAACCAAAATGCCAAGAAAACGATGGACTGGATGAGGAGTAGGACTTCAGGGTTTCCAGCATCAGAATGAGCATCAAAATGAGCATCAATGGCTCGAAACTACAAATTGAAATCCAAAACCCTGCGCCTTGTCAGGGAAGTTTGGACTTGAAGCATACACATAGAGGGAATAGTCTCCTTGCTTTGCCGTATCAAGCCCTGTGGCGGATGACAGGATCGAGCCACTTTTTCGAAGCCAGCGGAACCTGTCGGTCATGACCAGCTGCACAAATCGACTTCAAAGGTGCACCGCAGATCTTGAGAAGCGCACTGACCGAAGGGAGCACGGCATAGCCACAGACACCACAGGCACTTCACACCGAACATTGGCGTTCCAGCCGTGTGCAAACCACATTTTTTTGCCTCAGGCGATACGTCAAACGCATCCTATGACAGCCTTGATCCAGTGCATCCAATCTGACTATCGGCTGAAATGGATTTCAACATCCGAATCATCACAATCTTCGGTGTTCAGACCTTCCAATGTTCGACTGTCTCTGGGGAAACTCGAAGCATAGCCGTAGCTGCATCCACTTTGTGTTGTCAAACGCAGTTCGCAAGTATGCTCCATAATTTTTGCCCTGAGCCTTCAACACTCCGAAAACTGCGAAGCTTTTACCTGTCCGATCAAAAAAAGTAACATCACATCACACTTCATCTTGCATTTGGAGCAACGGGCAGCTGAATTCCCATAGGTCCAACATGTCTGAACGATTCTGAACGCCTCATGGGCTCTTATCATTTAAGTGCCTACGCATCTACAAATAAACATCACTTGAAAACAATGGGATCTTCGACAACAAAACCTTGCGAAACCCGTATTCCGCTGAAACTGTGTTCGTTTTGTCACTGATTTCGTAAGCAGCAGCAAGACCGGTTTTGAACTAGCACTCTATCCACTCTCTACAGCATGTGCCTGTAGCACCCGCTTGCAGTGAGAAATGTTCCATGGAATCCTGACAAAAAAAAGCACTTGCATTTAGGCGTAAAAAAGTAGCCAAACTGAACCAAATTCTTCAAGAATAAATGTCATACTCAATTTGGTCATACTCATTCTGCTCAACTCTTGTCCTTGGTCCTTGGCTTCAACAAGAAACAAAGACCTTGCCAACCAAAGGAGCTTCAAATCACACCTCCTCTTGCAATTGGTGCAATGGACCAGTGAATTCCGCATGTCTGAATATGCCAAAACCATGTGCCATCAAGGAGCCGCAGCCTGACAGATGGATCATACATGGACCTGGTCCAGTCGCAAACACCTGGCCGTTTCCTTACCGATACAACTTACCACAGCATTTCTTGATGTAGGAAAACTGGGCTCAGACGCTTGCGATGAACTCTGGATCGAAATGTGATTCAGAAATATTCACAACTGGATGATTCACAACTGGATGATTCACAACTGGATGATCAACAACTGGATCAAAAACTGTGGTCTTGTGTTGCACCTCTCAGTGTGGCTGGGTTGGGCATCTCAAGTGGCCTCAGATTGGCCGAGGCCTCGCAGGAGTGCCTCTGCTTGTGGTTACGATTTGCACGGCACTCCCACGGGCTTCACAGTGCAGAAGCACGGGATCAGGACACAGAAAGATACATGAAGCATATATCGACGCATATTGTAAATATCCTCAATCCTCAACCTCCCACTATAAGCCTTCGAACTGGACGTCCTCAACTCATCAACTCATGTCACTGTCCAAACCCGCGCTTGATCCATGTCTCAGTCTTCGAACTCTGAAAGCTTCAACAAATTTCAAGGAGAGCCACCTCCTGAGGCCTTCGCTGAGAGGAGCTGTGACAGATTCACACCTGGTTCCTGCGCAGCTCAGGGAGTTGGAGAGAAGGCTCTCAGAGATGTTGGAAACCTGCGCACGGAGCATAGCCAGCTCTCAGCGAAATAGCAAAACAGCAAAAGAGAGCACCTCGCTCGTTTCAAGCGCTGGTCTTTCTGGTCTTTGATGCCAACACATTCTTGGTGCAATGTCTTGCGCCATTCCGACCTGACCTGAAAGTGGCTGCAAAGGTTCGGCATCTTCTCCAAAGCTTGCCAAGTTCACATTGCGTTGACACAGAAAATTATTACGGAAGAACAATGATGTAAATATTTCTGTCTTCTCGTTGGGTAACTCTCGTAGAAAGTTGGAATCAAACGTGGAAGCAGTTCGAACCTCCCCGTCATTTGAAGGTGAAATTCAATGTGTATTCTTCCGGTTCTGTGTCTTCCAAGGGGCGGCATCACCTCAAGTTGTTTGTGGTTGGATCAACTGTCACAGTTGAATTGGAAGACAACTGGAAGAATGATGGGTATGATAACTATGAATAACGTTGAGATACATGTACGCTTGCTCTTCCATGCTTCAATTATATGTTTCATTGATATTCTAAGCATCAAACAGCATCAATATATATATATAATATATTCAACAAACCATAGATTGTATCAGTATTAGATTTAAAAAAATCACATAGAGGTTGGCGCTTTGGACTCGGTGCTTCGAGCAGGACTGGGGTTCAAACCGTGACGCCTCATCATGGAACACCTGAATCTACTTGATTCAACTACAGTGGTAAACCAACAGCAACAAAGCACACGTAGACCCAAACAAAGCTCAGTCAGCCAACAGCACGCAGCAGCTGCAAACCTATCCACGGTCCAGAACTGTGTCCACAAACATCAGCGGCACCTCCGCAGTTTGCCCCTTTCAACCCACGTAGAGCAGTCTTTGAGCCCAGCCGATTCAACATGAAGGTCTTTGAGTCATGAGTGTTTGACACTAAGTGTCAAAGTGGACGAGTGAACTGGTATTGTTCTTAACGCAAAGGCTGCGACGGATATTTTCTGCCGAGAGTTGTGGCGGTGACTGACTTGGTGAAACGTGGCCAGCTGTGAGATGCTAATTTGTACACTTCGGTACTGGCAAGCCGGTTTGATGGAGCATGGAAGCCTCGCTTCAGCACAAGTTTATGCTTTATTCTTGCTCAAGAATCCCTTTCTCTGAATGCTTTAAATTTTTTTGCGCATGACAGCCATCCCCGCACCGATCGGCTTTTGCCGGATCTGCAACTTAACTCGTGTGGTGTCCCTCGGCAGACCTCACAGACCACAGGCAAACACAGAGGTCGGTGCTTCGGGCTTGAAAGCCAGAAAACTGGAGTCCGAAGGTTGTTTCTTTACACACTGTCACTCTTTGAATTGTTAAAGCTCCCAAGTCATACACCTAGTTGGGCAAAGCCTTTTCTGAAGCCATGGCCATCATTCAACAACTCAACGCTGACAACATCAACGACCTCTGTGAACATCACATTGCTCAGCTCCGGTGCCAGGCCTCAGATCTGAGAAATTCGACGATTTTTTGCTGGCGCTTTCTTTGAGCGCACTGCAGTGGAGTTTTGCCTCGCGCAGTGATGAAACTGTATCACAGCACGCTATCACACTGCCACTTGCATCTGGCACTGACGCTGGGTCAGCATCGACAGAACATCCCTGACAAATTCACGTGCACAAACTCACCTCAAGGTACGTTGCAATGCTTTCTTTGTGCCCGAAGATATCGCGAAGAACAAAAAATGCTATGCATCGCTACGCTTTTTGAAGGTTCAAGCGGTCTGAGGCATCTCTGAGGCCCCCGACCGTCGTAACCTTTGGCATCTCGTGGAGCTTTCGCAGCTACGAGCAGCTGCACCACTTCCAAGTGACCACAGGATGCCGCCTCGTGGAGCGGCATGTTGCCTTGGAGGCCGTGCAGAGCTGAACACGGGCCGTGGAAATGGATCTGAACAGCTGGGCATCTAAGCATCACGTGTCAAACTCAGTACATCAATCACATCACTTAGATCTACTCAGACTTCAGTTCATTGAGGATGAATGAATCAATGAATGACATACATTTTAGTGGTTCAATGCAACTGACACATCACGGTTGCACGTAGACCCTGCACTTCATGGACGGAGTGCCGCTTTCTGGATTTGTTGCAACCAGCTGATGGGGCTCCGATTTGGAGTGCTGATTCAAGATGCTACAAGTACCACCATCCCTATCTGAATATCATCTTGCTGAATTGGCAGCGAAGATCCAGGAACCTGATTTGAATATCTCCAAAGGTTCCCCACACACTGAGGCAACCCTTTTTCTCCTTGAGCACACATGGCCTGTAGCGGTGACCATATGTACATGCAGGTGTCACATGGGGCGTGAGTCAGGATACAATCTCACTCACCCCGCCTGACAGTTGGCCTATTAGGCTCCACTGTCATTAGTGAGATGTTCTCCCACCAAAGAAAACAGTCGAGTCGCACCGCGTCCAGGTCGAAGTCGAGGCAAAGGTGGTCTTGGATCCACCTCACCGAAATTCAAACGGGGTCGAACTCGGCGATCTCCATGTCCTTCAGCTCCATCGGCGCCACCAAGGTCTGCAGGTCGAGCTCGGTCACGTCGATACACACTGTAGTCCACGTTCTCATCATCGCTGTAGTGGAAGGCCGCATCACGCAACAGCTGAGGGTCCACTTCCACATCATAGCCTTCAGGAACTTCAGCACCAACCATCTCAGCCAGGTCGCCTGTACGAATGCCACCTGATTCCTGGTTGTAGTCGGTGTAGTCAATCTCGATCTCCTGAGAGTCCCAAATAGGCTCAGCTCGACTGGCATACTCCGGGTCAAAAGGAGGCATGCCATCGTCCACAAGCTCATCACCTTGAACTTCTCCAGAATCGTGTCCTTCACGAGGCAGGATCTCCACGTAGATCTGCGCTGGATGGAGAAAAGGGTTCAGAACTGGAACCCAATCCCAGAAAACGATTCTCCATTCGCTGCCAATCATCGGGAAGCAGCGAGTCTTCAATGCCAGGGGTCTCCTTCTCCTGGTCGTCGTCCATGCTGCTCTCGTCGTTCTGGGACTGCTCATCGTCAATCTCGGATTCACTGCTATACTCTTCTGGAGTCCCACCAGGGGAGTAGTCCAAGTTGTCATACTTGTCCCTGAGGTTTTGGTAAAGGTTGTAGAACTTTCTGTCGAAGCGCTCAATGACGTCATTCTCGAGGAAGTGCTTCAAGTTGGTCATGAGGTACTTCTCGTAGAACTCGAGACTGTGGCGCTCATTGCCACAGCGGTCCAATAGCTCTTCCATAGTGTTTTGGAGAAGAGGGTGGTCGGAATCCTTCACCGCCTTCAGGAAGTCGTCAACCACATCTATGTCTCCACTGTCACTGGCCACCACCGCATGATGGATAATCTGAACGACTTTTCGAAGATGTCGAGGAGTCAAGTTGTCCTCGTACTGTAAGTAGTGCCATCGGGCCAGAATGAACATCCAAGCCAGAGATTCCTTCTGGCGCTTCCACTCGAGTCCTTCTGCATGGCAGTTCTCCTCGAAGCTTGTGTCTGACCGATCTCCACGTTGATTTCCACTGGGAGGAAATGCACTCGAAGAAGGCCTGGGGATCATACTGATCACCAGTAGCATCATAGCCACCATCACCATGACATACTCTAGGATGTAGCACTTATCGATGAACTCCTTCTTTGCGTCCATTGCATTGACATTCTTCTGAACGTTTTTGGTGTCCACCTGGAAGTCGATCTCAACCTCGAACTTCATCACCTTGCTGTCCGCGGCACGTCTCCCACGAAAAGCAGTAGGAGCTTCATAGAGCTTTTCCACCACGAAGTTGTCACTGGGCTGGTTCAAGCGTCCAACCCACATCAGTGCCAAACATGACACCAACACCATAGCCATCGCGAAGGCTGCCAACCACCACCTCCACAAAGTACAGGTAGTAGGTCTCCATGTCGAAGCCATCGCGCCGTGACCCAAGGCCATGTCACAGGAAGCGTCGGCGGGCGTCACAGCTTGAGAAAGTAGGGTGAGCAGCAAGGACACTGCGCTGCTTTCCAACCCTGGCCCACTGAACATCCTCCTAACCATCATCTTTCTCACTTTCTTCTTCATGTCTTGTTCACACAACTGGTAGTACTCCTTCTCACCTATGGGTTTCCCATCACAGTACATACCCATCAGAAACATCATCGTGTTGTGTTTGGTCTTTCCTAGGCCCTTCGTTCCTATGTCTGACATGTTGTAGTTCGTACCTACCGGTCTCAATTGAAGAACTTTGTCAGCAACTTTACGTTGAAGCCACAAAAGCTTGCCCTCGATGCGCTTCAATCTCGAGGTTCCCAGCTTCGTTGAAATCGACACAACTGCTGAGTTGTCAACTCTCAAAATCAATTCACACTCATCACACAGGAACATGACAATGTGCTTGATGTACATTGCATCGATGGTTGTAGACAAGGCTGCATACCATTCAGATTCCGTTGAACTCAATGAAATGGCTTTCTGAGTTCGTGAAGAACTGAAAATCAGATTCCCAGAAATGAAATGAGCTCCACTCGATGTTGACTTCACATTCCAGTCTGCATCTGAAAAACTCTCAATCAAAATCATCTCATTGTCATCTGAAACTCCATTGATCTTGGCGAACACTGAATTGTGAGGACTCGTTGCGGTCATCTCCAGTGTTACTCTTTCAGTCTTCTTCAGGTACCCAATCAAACGTCCCAACATGAGCCAAGCATGCTTTGTAGGGCTTGAGAGATAGGAGGCAAGGTTCTTTGTAGCATACTGGACGTCACCACGATCATGACTGACATACAACAAAGCTCCGACCAACGAACGATAGACACCAGACAAAGTGGGGTTCAGAGGTTCGGTGTGGTCCTTCTCATAGAGCTGATTGTTGACGGGAGTATCAAAGAGACGTGGGGGCTTCCCATTGTGCATGGTGTACACGTTGTAGGCATTCACAATGTGCTTTGTTTCAGGAATCACTGAAATCCTTTCATAACCTGCCTCAACAACATACAGTTTCTTCAGAAAACTGAACTGTCCTCCATCACGACCAGCATACTGCAGAGTCATCTTGTACTTCTTCCGAAGCTTCGTCTCGAACTCGTCCTTCAAGAACTTCTCGTCGAGCAGGAACATGATGTCATCCACATGCATCAGCAAGCAACCTCGTCCAGGGATGCGCACCACTGCGGGCTGCACCTCACAAGGCTTAGCTGCGAAGTCCTCCTTCAAGGTGTCCAAGAAGTGGTCATACCACTTACGAGCTCCATCGCGTTGTCCAGGCAGCACCTTCAAAATGATCCATCCAAAGTCATCACCGGCACTGCTGGAAAAATCACTGCTGAGCACCACCTTCCTTGGATGCTCCTGGTCCACCATCAAGTAGGCGTCAGTGATATCGAGGCTTCCAAGCACACGCTTGCTGCTGTGGCTTCCATTCAAAGCCAAAGCGGGCAAAATCCTTTGGCACGATGTAGTCGATGCAGGGGCGAACATGTCATAGCGGTCCTCAAGGAAATTGAACTCCCTTGCCACTAGCCGGGATCGTCGTCTGAGCCAAAACTCTGCTCCGTCACGGCTCTTTGGTCTCCAGGTCCTGACAAACTTTGCCGAAAGTTTCGAACCCACTGGTTTGTCCACCATGTCAGGTCTCGCAATCACCTTCATCTTCTCAAGGCGCTCCATCTCCACCTTGTCAGCCAAGTCGTCAAGCGCTTCCAGCTCAGTAGCGCTCAGATTTGGTTCTTCTTCTGAAAGTTTCGGGAACCAAAGCTTATCGCTGGCATCTTGGGTTTCCACCTGGAACTGGTCGAAGTGGTCACTGTCCCAAAAGTCGTCATAGCCGTCGTTGAAGTCATAGTTCACCTCCACGGCTTCATCCAAATGAACTAGCTCTTCTCCTGCTATCTGTCTGGTTTCAATTCTGGGTCTTTTCGCAACCGGTTCTCCTTCTACTGGTCTCGATGCTGTTGGGGCTGGAGTTCGAGGCACAGCATTACCCATGTCCTGGTCCACAGTTCCCGCAAACGGCACAGACCCTGGAGCAATCACTGGTCGAGGTGTCGCCGCTATAGGAACTGGAGTAAGCGGTCTGTCTCTTCTCACAAGCTCCCCAAGATTCACCGTGTCTGGAATGGTGACTTCAAAGTTTTCACCATCAGGTTCTTGTTCTTCATCAGTAGGAGGGTCTGATGCAGCTTCATCTTCTCCTGGTTCTGGAAGCTCGTCAGCAATTGGGTCTGGCCTTCTGGAGGATTTGACACGTGGATGAAGGGTCGAGCCTTTCACTTCCACCATCCAAGAATCAACAATGAACTTCTGGTACATCTCCGTCAAAGCTGTCCAGTCATCGTACATTCGCTTGATAGACCTTGTCAATCTTATAGTACCTTCGAATCCAACAATGAACATGTCGTGGGTCATGGTCTTGGACAGGAAAATTGCCTCTGTCCATCTGGCTCCTCCCTTTGGACCTGGCTTCCGATACGTCCAGGCCAAACTCAGCCAACTTTCCTCCATAGGCTCGTCCACAGGTGACTTCAAATGGAGTAACTCCACCCTTGCAGACAAAACGGTTGAGCAAAAACGAGGCGTGGATGTAGCTCCATGAAGTAAGGGCATGGGTCGTCGGCAACTGCATGCACAGCTTTTCCTCCAATGCCAACTGCAACACTGTGGCTGTCTGTCGAATCCTGTGGATGGCGTTCTCAACCAAGGAGTTGGAGGAGCTGTCATAGATCTTGGAGTTGTCAATGTGGACTGTGTAGTTCATCTTCAGTAGTGCTCGTCGCGCCAACTCTTCAATTTTGAGCAAAGTGGGCTCTTGATCACATCGAAGAGCCACTGTATGATGCCCAAGCCACTGGATGAATCTGCAAATCTCCTTGGACATCATGAAAGCATCTCGCTTGTCCTGGAATGGCACAGCACTGATTGCACCGGTTTGCGAACATGTCATCACCATCACGAGAATCTTGTCTTTGACATCTTCACCTTCAACTTCTTTGCTGGTATACTTCAGGTCGAAGGAAATCGTTGGGTGTTCCCGCTTGGTGTGCCTTTCCGTGTCTGTGAAATGGGCATCTGGTCTGCCCTTGGCCTTCACACAACTCAAGCACCAAGGAGCGTACGGCAAATGCGTGAGATTGTGAGCCAAAACCTCTCGATGATCTTCAGGAGGTGTATGCAACTGCTGCATGTTGGGCTCGCGTGCTCCTTCAGCTTCCACTTGCACCGCGATGTCACGGGCTGCTTGTAGCCGATGTTCGTCTACTTTGGCACTCAATCTTCTCCACAGCTTGGCTTTCGAACCACTCTGAGAAATGCCCATGTACTTGCACGAGTTCCGAAGCAATCCGAGTGAACTTGTCGCCAACACTTCGATTCCAGCGAGTTCAATGGTGTCCTTCTTCACCACCAGCTCTTGCCGTTGAGGTACTTCAGGGCGTTCAACTTGTTCACCTGGTACTTCTTGTCCAGCTTGTTGTCCAGCTCGTTGTCCATCAGCTGGAGGCATATCTTCGTCCCCGCCCACTCGAGCACCTTCAGGCTGGATCACTCCGACATCTGATGATTCGGCAGGTCGTGCTGGTTGTCCTCCTTCTCCTTGAAATTCAGCACAAACAAAGCCCATGCGTTCCGGAGGCATAACTTCTTGGGTCAGCACTGTCACTAACCTTTGCCACCTGGATTCCAACTCTTCGCCTCGGTCTCCAAGCCTCTTCACATCCTCACAGAATTCCAAAAGATACCATTGGACTCCATCCCAACCAAAACTGGTACGAAATCCCCATTCGTCCAAAGAAAAGTCACGCGAGGGATCCACAAACTGTTTGGCGTTGGTACACTTCAAAGGGTAACCTTGTGCAGTTGTAGACCATGTTGACCGGGCATCACTCCAACGCTTTGGAATGTCAGCAGGTAGGGCATCTGCTGGGATGACTCGCACATTCTTGATGCGTCGAATTCGTCCAACGACAGTCAAACTATCGTTCTTGTACTCAATGGGAATGCTCAACTTCTTGTTGAAGTGGAACAATTTGGGCTTGTTGTCCTGCTCATCAATGACGATTCCCCAGCCTTTCTTCAACAGCCTTCCATAGGAAATCAAAGGCTGGTGAACTTTCTCAGAAACATGGCCTCTGTCAACCAGAGACACTTGGATGCCGTCCTCAGTCTCGAACTCGATGGAAACATCACGGCACCCATACGTAGAAATTCTTCCTCCTTGGGCGTCCCACAACATTCCTATGTGGGCTGTAGCTTTGCCTGCCTGCTGGTAGTCCACTGGCAGCACAGTCGCATCCGACCCACTGTCCAAGATGATTTCCACTTCTTCGCAATCCACAGCACTGATTGCTCGCACACACTGGTCCTTCTCATCGGCAATCTCATAGGAACCCAACCATTCAGCAGCACTGCAGCCATGCGACTGCACAAAAGAGCAATCGGTCGCCTGCAAGTCAGAGGGGACAAACTGCTCAATGTCAGCAATGATCTCCTTTTCCTGGAAGTACACGTGCTCGTAGAACTCCTCATAGTCAGCAAAGTCGGCAAACTCCATCTCGCAAGGCAAATCACACGGGGAGTCCTTCAGGTCACGACCAGGCACAGCATCAACCAACTCATCATCGTCACACATCGAAAACATGACTGCTCTCACATGGCTACTGCTATTCTCCATGTACACCACATCGTCACGAAGATCAAAGACAACTGAAGGTGTGTTTTGCACTCTGCGCACACGATTCGAAGCACTTTGACTGGGGTGGACAGAAGGAAGGGTAGAAGAGGTCTCAGACATGGCTCCAACATTCACTGATGACGCAGCATCGTCACCTTGCACTTGGCGAACTTTGTCCTTGGGAGCCCAGCAATCTCTTGCTAGGTGGCCAACTTTGCCGCAGTTGTTACAGCTGCGGGTCTCTTTCGATTTCTGCTTTCCCTTTCCTTTCTCTTTTCCTTTGTCTTTGCCTTTTCCTTTGCTCTGGGTCTGCTGAAAGTTCTGACTTCCGGAGTACGAACTGCCTCCGTAGCCTTTGCCCTTCTCGAAACCCTTGCCTTTGCCATTCTGAGCGGCATACTTTCCTTTCTGATCTCCCTTCTTTCCGTCTCTCTGATTGCCCTTTTCTTTGCCTTTCTCTCTGCCTTTCACTCTGTCTACATCCATTGGGACTGCCTCGTCATTGCCGAGCACCATAGATTCGGACCAACGAACAGTTGCTCTGTCATATCGAAGGATGGCTTCACGGAGGTCGGAGTAACTCGAGCTCTCAGTGATGTTCACATTGAGATGCGTACGCAGCTGACCTCCTACACATCGAAGCAAAACAGCAAATCTGATTTCCTCTGTGATCGCATTCGCGATTCTAGAGTACTCAGCAAAAGCTTGTTCCAACCTCAAAATCTGACTCAAAAGAGGTGCCTTCATGTTGAATGCTGGCCACGCCATTATGGCGTTCAACAAACCTAATGAACGATTTCGAGAGGAGGGTTGACAGTTAAGAAACAGCTGTCGCAGAGCTTCGTAGCCGTTGTTCGAGGCCACTCCTTTCAGGATATTCAGAAGCCTGCCTTTCAACAAACCCGCCAAGAGACTGTACAAGAACAAACTTCGTTTCTTGTCCTCCTCAAGCAGGTTCGACAGCAGGATCTCGGAGTCTGGATTCTTCTTGATGTTCTCTATATCGTGCTGGTAGTTGGAGTCAACCGTCCCTAGGAACTGCTCTACACTCCACCACCAGTCCTTCCACATACTGATCTCATCCTCCCGGGTCTTTGGTTCGAAACCCGAGGGTTTTGGTACAAGCTTGAACCAGTCAGGGTCTTTCGGCTTCTGGCTAATCTGCTGCAAGGCTTGGGCAGCAGACTGTGCGGCCTGGGATGCCGCCTCCGTAGCTGCGATCATCATTCGCGCCACCTCAGCTCCATCGATCGGCGCAGCTGATGTCGGTGAACCGCCAGGACTAGCAGCCGCCATCAAAGATCTCCTTCGTGAAGTCCAGGATGAAGTTGCTCTGGTACTTCACACCGTCCAGCCACAGGAACGGCTCACGTCACACGAACCGAAGCTGGAGCCCCTCACCTCTATCCTATAGGATCACTGGGGCTCCGCTACCATCCAAAGGTTCCCCACACACTGAGGCAACCCTTTTTCTCCTTGAGCACACATGGCCTGTAGTGGTGACCATATGTACATGCAGGTGTCACATGGGGCGTGAGTCAGGATACAATCTCACTCAATATCACTCGTTGGACTGGAGCGGCGTTCATTAATCATTTGGATGTCACATTCGGATCTCACGGAATGTCAAATCAATGTCAAAGCATCCCGTTCCATG
Source organism: Symbiodinium kawagutii (assembly GCA_009767595.1). Lineage (NCBI taxonomy): Eukaryota > Dinophyceae > Suessiales > Symbiodiniaceae > Symbiodinium > Symbiodinium kawagutii. The sequence goes on from VSDK01020415.1 coordinate 97,575, forward strand.
ATTGATAGGGGAACCAATACTATGTGATCTATGTGTGAATGATACATCGCTGTTTCAATTTCTATGGCTTCCCGTTACCATGTCATGTACAGTAACTAGAATTGAGTTCACTGTGAACTATGCGTCACTGGTATAAATCCAACTATTCAGTCCTGAGCACATGTGGCAAGTATATCAACAAGCAATGCAACAGGGCTGAGTCACTTGGGACCAGGAAGAGTGGAGCTGCGCATGGACACACAGGTACAGCCATGGGTAGTGGAAAGGTGGGGATGATGACATCCATTGGGCTATTTCCCAACTGAGACGGAGGAATGTTGGGACAAGAAAAGGTGCGGTCAAGACTTTGTGGGCGAGGGTTTCCGAATCTCTTCATGCCAGCCAGTGGGATGCAGCAGTATCTCGGATGAAGGGTCCCTGTATACCCAATACGTTCGTGTACATCCAAGTACAAGTATATATACATCCTATATCCTACCAAAAATTCACATCCAACATCCACGTCTGTGCAATTTGTCAAAAGATATTGAAAGCCCTGCTGATCATTTTGCATATTCCTGAAATAGGAGGTGTCCGTGGAGCAAACACTGGAGAGAGGTACGCTATGCCAGACAGTGTGTAGGTGATGGCTATTGTCTTTGACCATTTATCATCTACTAAAATACCAACAATGTGGAAAGACCATGGCTGATAAATGCATCTTGATGGTGGTGGCAAGCCACCTATAAATGAAGGAAGGTAACAATGCCAAAAGAAATCTGAACAACTGGGTCTGGAACATCTGGAAGCATCTGCCACAGGAAGAGAAACTGTTCCCTTTTGAACTAGGCTGTCTGGTGTCCCAGTCAAGATGCCACTTATCTGCACACAACTTATTCACTTGTGCCTGGTGAAAACTGAAAACATCAACAGTACCAAAAGCGCGCTATGTAGATTGCATTGTGATTGATTTGCAAATGTTTCATGTTGGAAATCTACACAGGATTTCTCACACAAGAAACATCATCGTAGATTTAAGTTTCACTTCAGTTCTTTCTACACCCGTTTAATCTCGTTTACTTCATATTGCTTCTACACTCGTTTTGAGGATCGCCTCACCGCTGTGGCCCCGGACCGATGTTGTCCTTGGCCTCGACGGAGGCCTTCGCCTCCAGCAGCACTCGGACCACTTCGCAGTGGCCGCGCCACGCCGGGCGAAGCCGCGGACCGCGGCCAGGTCGCCGGCGCGCGCCGCGTCGACGATTCCTGGCTTCCCGGCTTGGTCCGGATCTCGGAGCCACGGGGTGCTGCGACCCTCGTGGGGGCGGACTCCCATGGTGACCCCTGTGGAGTTGAGGTCAAGTTGGCGCCCTGGAAATCTGTGGAGCTGGCGGAGCTGGTTGCTTGGAAATTTTTGGGTGTTGAATCATGGATGCACCTTATTGGTTTTATGTCTTGAACGCCTTCTGCTGTTGAGATGCTCTGGTTTACATATTAGCTCGCTTAGTTTGCATCTTGAAGGGCGATCAAATTGTGCACTTGTCCTGTTCTGTGTTGGACTAGCTGTTGCTGTGGTATCGCTTACTGTATCATATATGTGATCATCATCTCAATAAAAGAGGTGGTTCGATCCTTGCAACAACCGGTTTGATATCTGCTGAATCAAGATTTGTTATCTTTCAAATTTCAACGTATATCTGATAGACTATGCATAAACAATCAAACGTTTATAGCCTCTGCATATCTGATGAAACAAGATCTGATTTCGGATAGAACTAAATGATAGCAATTAATCATAAATATTAATTATATACTCTTCATGTCTCTGGAGCACTAGGGTTCTTTTTGTAAAGGATACAGTTATATGACTGTCCCCAAACGCGGACAAAACACATCAAACAACATGTCAACTGCCCACACGCAAAGCCTGAGGATGCAAAGCTACACATTTAAAACCTTTCACACATCCGGATCATTCATGCTCGTTGTAAATCACCCATCCAATTCACATTAGTTCGCTGAACACGGGAACGGGGAGTGCCTTGCCATGGTAGATACAGCTTCTGAGCCTTCAGAAAACTCATGTTATTTTTGTTTATTTTGTATTGTGATGCTGTTAGAGAAATGGACCAACTGACATCTCAAGCAAACAAGAATATCAAGTTGAAACCGCCAAAGCCAATCACTTATTATATAATATGACATAATTGATTAAGTTGTGATAGCGGTCAGGTTCTCATTCTCGTCTCACGACTGGACGGCATTCGTAGGCTCCGTAGAACCACTCTCAATCAATATCATATATGTTATGATTCAAAAGTCGTAAAAAAAATTAAAGTAAAACATGATGCACCATGCATCCTGGAAGAACAACAGGAACCGCAATGTCAGAAGAAGGAAAGGTCAAAACAATCATCGCATTACTGGTGCCCTGACCCATCTTGAAGCCATCGTGCTGCTGGAATCTTCTGGTGGGCACTGTGTTGTCCTTGTAGAACTTCTATGAATACCTCTGACGGCACTGCTATCGACATATCCAAGGGCCCAACATTTATGTACTGCTTGCTGCTCCTGTGCCAGGAGCACTACACTTTGCAGTCGGAACTTGCAACTCCGGACACGATGAGTTCAAAGTCGAACCTGGTCATCGATGAGTTCAAAGTTGTCCCTGCGCCCTCGCTTCACTCCACTGGTCTCAGCACCTGGCGCTGAGCCAATGGAACTCTCATGTTGAGAAACCACACAGCAGGTGCCTCAGTGACCTTGTGATCAACGGAGAGGGTCTTCAGGGTTGACCTCACAGATCCTCACAGATCCTCACAGGTCAGGTAGACAAAGAGGTCCGTGCTTCGAACGTGAAAGTCAGAAAACTGCAGTCTGAAGGAATTTCGGTTTTTCTACACACTGTCACTCTTTGAGTTTTAAAGCTCCCAAGTCATGCACCTATTTCAGCAAAGCCTGGAAATTCCCTCGGCGAGGCAGGCAACATCCATAAGATTCTCTAGGAAAGAAACAATGATGAACATAAACATCCATGTGCGCCATGACACGGGTCACACTAGCTATGAAATCATAGCTATGATTTTGGAACCTCATTTGGCAATACTTTCTGGTAGAGGATGCTTCGCAAATCCAGGCACTTGGAATATAAGTACTGTGACCCTCAAAAGATTCCTCGTGAACTGTACAACGTAGACCTATCTGGGAGTAGAGTGAGCAACCGGCACCACACATACAAATGTGGACTCAGGACACAAGGTCGAAGCGAGAGTGGTTGCGTGTCCAAAGGTTGCAATCTTCCAAAGCCGGACAGCTTGAGCCTGCAAAGGTAGCTTGGCTCCCAGCTTCCAGGTCCCAGTCTGCTCCAAGAAGAATCCTCTGCGACCGATTTCATGGCCTGAGCCCCGAAAAACTTTCCCGGCTCGTCAGCTCGTCTTTCAAGTTTCCTGAGTTTCCTACGTTTCCTATTCCTTCCTTGTTGTCTTGGAGATACTCATTACTCAACTCTTAACTTGTTGCTCACTTCACTTGTTGCGCAAATGTTTCTGGAGAGACTCCACTGTGGCTGAGCACTCGGCCTTCCGTTGAAGCTTAGTACGCAAGCCTCGTGTCTACAACCGCTACCCTCCACAAGGGAGAAGTAACAAATCCACACGACATCAGCCGTCACTTCAAAGCTGAGGCATTCACATTCCAGGCTTCGTGCGTTGCATCTGTAACTCTGAACCCATCTGAACCGCAGCCTATGCGTTGATCCAGGTGCCATTTGGAGCTCGCCGGTTGTCCAATTTTGGGCCATGGCATGAAGGTCTGATGCACCAAGATGGTCTGAGCGATGTAAGGTCCCTGCTATGAAGCCAACAGTGCTCGCGAAGCTCTGTACACGCGTCACCTTGAGGTTTATATTTCGGATCTTTCAATTGTTTTCAATGAATGGTCATAGTCATAGAATTATGAAGTTTCAATCGTTTTAGTGGCTATAGCTTCTTCAACTTTACTTCAACGTTTCAATGTCGTTATGTCAGATCATGTCAGATCTTGTGTTGTAGTACAGTTTCGCAACTTAAATTTTGTGACACAGTTTTCGGGAACCAATCGCAGCGAAGGCACCACATGGTCGAAAACCTCAGATAAGTTGGGAAACACATCGCGTTGGTCTGTGGGGAGAGGCTTCTGAGATGTTCTCACAGTATCTTGGACACGGACCCATCATGGTCTCCAATCTGATCCAAGAGACATATGACAACTAGATACAAGCAGCATCCAAGAGCTCCGATGTCAAAACGAACAAGTCAATGACAACAGAAGAAGCTCAAACTGTCCAAGTTTCTAACAAACATTGGCAACTGGAGCTTACAGTGTGACAAACTGTTCCGACGCACTTCTTGCAAGTGCAAGTGCACGAAGGTTCTGATGCACTTAGCCAATGCCAAGTGCGTCAAAAGGGGAGTAAGAATAAACGAAGCAACAGCAATAGCAGCACCAGCAGCCATAATGACAACCACAGCAAACCACCACAACCACAACCACGACCAGACCACGACCACGACCACAGCCAACCATACCCACCAAATTATTGAAGCAACTTCGGTTTGTTTCAAGAGATGGAACTTGGTCGATGTGCAGTCGCAGGGCCTGCTCCCTGCTTTGCCCTGCAAATGTCACGGTGCTGCGCACGGAACGATTCGACGGAACGATTCGCCTCAAAAGTCAATGCCACAAATGCCATCTTCAATGAAGTCTTCACTCACTTTCAATGCTTTCAACTGTGGATTCGGACACTTAGACTACTTAGATTCACATTGAAACATCGCAGTGCACAGAATTGCAAACAGAATAAAGCTGCATTTTGCTGTGGACATGCGAAATGAGAATTGCCAGCCGGTTCCAAGCTAAGTCCAGTGTATATTTCTTACAATTTCCGTCATTACATCATTATATACCTCATTTCACTATGTGAACAGCACAGGCTAAGCACAACTCCACTAGTCGATTTGAATAGCTGCGACCTCAGCGAGTTGCCAAGTGAATTCAGGCAGCACCAAAGAGCTCTGTCAATTGGCTTCAGCACAGCTCGCTTCTCAGAATCCGCAGCTGGGCTCAACTCAGCGTACAGTGTCTGAGTGCTTCACTATGCCTCAGCGTCAAGGCCTGTCATTTCCAACCCCCAAACCATCATCAACCAACTCCATCAACTTCAAATCAACTCCGAATCAACTCCGAATCAACTAAAAATCAACTCCATCAATTTCGAACCATGTCCATTTTTCCAACTCTTTGAGCCTCGTGGCTTCCAGTTTTCAACAGTGGCTTCACCAGCAGAAGCTTGACACATTCGGTTCAAACCAAACCGCTGAGAAGTTGAGAACTCAAACGGGAACAGCAAAGAGCCTTAGAAACTTGTGGGAACTCGTGAAGAGCAGGATGTGTTGGGAGGTGAGTCTTCGCCGGACCAGATTCGTTTCAGATCCTACAGGGTTCGGTTTGCATCACCTGTGTACACGTCGAGGCATATGTGTCTACAAATGATCCCGATTCGTCAATCTTCAAGGACATGGACATGTTGCCACAGATACCAAGGACATGTTGAGAGGGCAGTTTCACAGGTCCTCTGGAGCTGGTCATGATGACCTGCTACTTTGCAAAAACCACAGCTGTACCGGTGGCCTGAGCCAAATTTCACAGTAAAGGCAATCTGCAATAATTTCTATCAAAACATATCCGAGCAGGTTTTCAAACAAATCGACTGGTGGAAGTGTAAAGAAATTTTGCGAGGAATTTGTGGCACAGCGATTCCTTGCACAGAAACCTCAAAGTATCCAGCAACAACATCAACTACTAGACAGTTTCCAAAACCTATCGCGAAGTCATTCTGTTGCCGTTGTTCAATAACTAATTATTCCTCAATCGATTATGGAAACAAATTTGATGTTGGAAATCCAACCTCACAAATCAACGACCGCACCCTTACAATCACTTCTCCGGGAAGATACTGCACGTGTGACACCCACGCTCGGCCAAAAAAAAGGTTTGCTTGCAAACCACAAACATTAGAACGTTGCCCTGGAAACCAGTCAATCATTCGGATGCATGCTATGAATGGACATGGTTCAGACTGCAAGATTTCATCAACTGACATCACGGCCCTACAGAGGCAAAAAATACATGAACATCTGAACAACCTATGCGCAACCACTTCACACCTTGCAGAAGTGATTCTGCACCGGTGCGTCTAAAACCAAATCAATTTGATGCGCTGCATGGGACAAGCCAAGCTGCCAATCGCTGACATCTAGTAAGTTTGGCATGGAAGCCCAAGCGACAGCGAAGCCAACACGTAAATAAAGAGAGCGGGGGATAATACGGGCCCCATTTTGTCATGATTCTTAACGATTTTTCATGATTTCTAAGTACTTGTAACAAAGATTAGTTTAACACATTAAAATATGTGAATCCCTTGCATTCAACTGTTACAAACATTGATGAGACCATGATATTTTTTATTTATGTTTTTAAAGTCATCAGCAGATACCAAAGGGTTGCTACATGTATTCATGGTTGTTAGAATTTCACCAAACCCGAGTCTAACCTATTATGTGCTTATGCCCTGCTTCCTTCCCATGAAAGCAGTTGCTGGGATAATCAAATCATATGTAAGCCTAGTTGGGTTTATAACATTATTAGTTGAGCCACATGGCTCGCTAGAGCCTAGCTACTCATGGCACAGGCTGCAGCCTGTGAAAATCTGGTTGCAATCTATCATGTTTTTGCATTTCAGGCTTACTACTTATGGATAAAAGTGGATTCACGCCACATGCAGTACATTGCCACTTGATTGCCATTTATCATGCAGTTCTGTCGTGCTAGCTAGGGGATTGGCTGCCACAGGACTGGTAACACTATATATGGTTTTACTTAGATTTTATTGCAAAACTAGTTTCTAAGTACCAATGGGTTAAGCTGCATTCTACTGACCGATTCCTGTTTGCAATCTATCATGCATGTCTGCCTTCCTACCCATAGAGTTGGGTCATGCGGGATGACATGCATTGTATTGTTACCTGGTTGTATTCTCTGGTGAGCTAGTGCCTAGTTACACAAGGGATTTGCAGCAGCTAGTAAGTTATTTTCATTCAATTGTTTTTAGGATTTGGTGCATTTAAAATGTCATGTTGGCAAATCAATATTGATTTTGAATTGAATATTCCTATCTAAATCTAGGATTGGCAATTTGATTTTATTAATGCTAATTCAAAGACCATTTTTGCAACGAAATCACCAAACGGTGGTAATATCATATGAAGCCTTGGCTGGGTTCTATTGTTGAATTAGTGCCCAAGTACCTATGGGTTAAGCTGCATTCTATTGATTCCTGGTTGCAATCCATCATGCATTTCTGCCTTCCTACCCATAGAGTCAAGTCATGTGGGATGACATGCATTATACTGCTACCTGGTTGTATTCTCTGGTGAGCTAATGCCTAATTACACAAGGGATTTGCTGCAGCTAGTAAATTACTTTCACTCAATTGTTTTTCAGGATTTGGTGCGTTCAAAATGTGTAAAAGCAAAGCTGCGCACGCAATGCTCTTTTGCTGCATGGGGCCATGAATACTATTAGGATTTCCCACTCCCCCTCAAAAGATTGAGCCCTGGATCGACCTTTTGTGAAATCCAACACTCTCAGTAGCCTGAACGGGTCAAAGCCACCGATCCACTGCCACTTGCTTGAGAAGTCACATTCACGGGTCTTCCATCTCCTTCGACGAAAACATTGAATCCGCACACTCCTTGTAGATTTCCGCTGCAGTCACACGGTTTTGGTTTCGTGCGCGATGATATATCCGAAGAAACGACTGTTGCACTAAGAGGTAATCGCTTGAGACCTTCCGTGCAACTCATGTCCATGGTCTTCAAGATCACTGTCTGCAGTTCGGTCGCATCTTCCCAAAACTGACATGCTAAGCAGTTTTCCTGCAAGGTCTGAAGTCGTTGAAGAACGGCATCCTTGTCACTACGCATAGGAAAACGTCTTGGCAACTTCAGAGGCTTTGTCTTGTTTCCCTGCCTAAGATTTCCGTGTGAGATGCAAAGGTGCACAAAACGCTGCCCCTGTGCACAAGCAAACCTCGGGAAAACTGTCACCAGATTTTGTTCCCTGCCAATAGGATGTCTGCGTCAAAAATGAAGATTCACAAAACACTGCCCCTGCGCATGGCAAACTGCGGGGAAACGACAAATAGATTGGGGAAAGCGCCGTCCATCTCATCGCGCGCGGATATCAATACGCACGCGACCAGGCGGATTAGCCCAGATGCTGCCGTCAAGCTAACCGTGATTCACTGGGTAAACTTGGCATGCCGAGTAAACTCTCCGATCTCAGAGAGCCAAATCTCACTGCTTCCACGCATCTTCGACGACAGCATCCTGCTGTTCCAAGCATAAAACTCAGTCAGCTGAGTTTCCGCCTTCTCCACATAGCTCTCCAACCTGACAAAATTGTCGTTCGAAAGTTCTCGTTGATGGTCCTTATGGTGAAGTACAGCTTCACACATCCAGTTGTATTTGCAATCATTACCATCATCAGAAAGATCGTCTACCACCAACTCGTTGATGCAACCACGTCGTCTGCTGGCATTGAAACTCCGTTGCACCAACCACCGGCTCAAGACCCATGAAAACGCCCATTCGAGCCGACCAGTTTTGAAAGGGTTTTCACATGTCTCACATGGCATTCCGCTGTAGCTTTCTCATCACTGCCAACTGGCTCACCTGAGCGAAGATACAACATGATGCACTCGTTCATCAACAGCAGCAACCTCTGTCGACTCAAAGCTTTGGTGCCAATTGTCACCCACGTTCCAAACGGTTCCAACCTGTCGAAGGTCAACATGGCCAACCTGCATGTGTTGGACCCAAAGCACTTTGCCAGAGATGCGCCTTGAACGTCTACATCCCTGACGTGCAATCAGCTGAACTGTTAGTGTACTGGAGGCGCTCCACGGGGCTCTTGGTGATGAACATGAGACATGCTCTGATGTAAATTCCATCACACAGCGAAGATACCAGCGAATGCAATTCAGATTCACATGATGAAAGCGATATCACTCGCTGGCTTCAACTGCAACCATAGCAAATGCTCCAAAGCCATTGAAAACGTGGCAGCGTGGCGAGATGCTGACGCAGGAAAGGGCCAACTTTGCGGTGTGGAAGGCAAGGTGAGTAAAGATTCATCCGGCAAATTGACGCTTGAGAGCTACACTATGGACTGGGATGCCCCTTTGGCCCTTACGTGCACGGCATCAACTTCAAGTTGGTTACGACTGTCTGCACGGAAGATCTTTAGCGGTGCACTCGCTTACTGTGCGCAAACACATGTTGCTTGAAGCATGATACATGGTGATGGATGAATGGCAAGCAACAAGACACGGATGATCGTGAGCTGTTGGCAGCAAATTTTTGCGAAAGGTTGATGGGCCGTACGGCGTCCAAAACCGCAACGCGCAGACCGTAAAATTGCCCCAAAAATGGGCACACTTTTGCGGGCAAAATGCGGACCCGCAAACGGGGCCCATCCTTTTGACAAATAAATTGCGGGCTCCATTTTGGGGTCCATATTTTGACCCCAAAACCGGGCCCATTTTGAAAGCAATTTGACGGTTTTTGCGTTGCAGTTTAGGATGACATACGGCCCATCAACCTTTCGCAAAAATTTGCTGCCAACAGCTCACGGTCACGATCATCCGTGTCTTGTTGCTTGCCATTCATCCATCACCATGTATTATGCTTCAAGCAACATGTGTTTGCGCACTGTGGACGCCCTACCATCTGTCCTCGGAAAACACCTGCCTTGAAGCCTCCAAAACTGGAACCACGCAAAATGCCTTCGAACAGATTCGGAACATGGAATTCGACGCAGGGAGCCCAGCAAGAATATTCAACCCAAACCCGCGCCAAAAAAAATGTTGGCTAATGAAACAGAGCACAAAAAGATTGAAAATCGACGAGAAGACGCTTGGGAACCCCAGATAATTACGAATATTCAACCCAAACCCTCGCCAAGAAAAATGTTAAATCCTAATGAAGCAGACTACAAGAAGACTCAAAGTCGACGAGGGGACCCTTTGGAACCCCCATAGAATTACGCATATTCAACCCAAACTCGCGCGAAGAAGAATGATAAATTCTAACGAAATCCTAAAGAAACTGAAAACACGAAGACTGAAGGTGGAGGAGGGGACCCTTGGGAACCCCCATAGAATTACGATGATGGATCAAAAATCTGCCGAGGGGACCCCATGGGAACCCCCCATAGAGTTTCCTACAGTCACCCTTTGGAGAAATACAAAAAGTATTCAAGATGGCGGTAGGGGTTGGCCAATGATCAATCAAGTCCTGAAATGTTGGGATTTTGCATTTCTGCGCACAAGTATTATACACTGCGATTTTCCCAGAGGGTGGTCCGCGTATCAGGAGTGAAGAAAATTAAAAAGCATCGCGACGCTTGCTTTACCACAAGCTCTCGCACAAGCACCCGCGCAATTACGCCACCAAAGCATCACCACACGGTCACCAGC
>VSDK01020415.1:108248-146985 GCA_009767595.1 Symbiodinium kawagutii
ACAACCACAACCACAACCACAACCACAACCACAACCACAACCACAACCACAACCACAACCACAACCACCACAACAACAACAACAACAACAACAACCACCACCGGCGCCACCTGAACAGAACATGACCAACGCCGCCAATACCAAAAATCAGCAGCACACCACGAACACCACCATTACAAAATCACAAGCCCACCAACAACACCGCAACAAAATCACCAGCGCAACACCACCAGCACACCCACAACACAGGCGCAACAAAAATTCACCACAAGCCAACGGCATCAATAATTTAACCAGCAACGCACACAACGCAACCCAATCAAAAACCGCTGCCAAGCGACTTTCCAAATACAGCGTGGGCCAACCAATCGCCTCCAGAAACACAAAAGAACGCAAAGCAGCGATTGCTACCAAACTGCCCCAAGCACCCTGAACGCGGTTCGAATTTCGGAGGCTCAAAAGCAAGCGGTCTCCAGGGACAGATGGAAGGGCCGCCAGAGTGCGCAAACACATGTTGCTTGAAGCATGATACATGGTGATGGATGAATGGCAAGCAACAAGACGGGCCGTACGCCGTCCTAAACCGCAACGCGCAAACCGTAAAATTGCCCCAAAAATGGGCACACTTGTGCGGGCAAAATGCGGACCCGCAAACGGGGCCCATCCTTTTGACAAATAAATTGCGGGCTCCATTTTGGGGTCCATATTTTGACCCCAAAACCGGGCCCATTTCGAAAGCAATTTGACGGTTTTTGCGCTGCGGTTTAGGATGACATACGGCCCATCAACCTTTCGCTTGAAATCGTCGAATTGAGCCACACTCTATATTCGATTAAAACATTAAAAATACAAAAAAAAAAAAAAAGTAACCCAAAAATGTAACTTTTTTCCTGATCAAAAAATGGTTTTTTTTGGAATGTAGCTTGAAAGTGTGTTCTGTGCGTGTGCTGGGGCAAAAATAAGCTTCAAAGCTATCATTGAAAGATTTCAAACACCTCAAACATGCTCAACAATCAATTACTTGTGCCATTGATGCCCCATAACATCCAAGACTGCTTCTGCCTTGTACACATTTCATTTCAGAATGGTTGTTTTTTGCTTGGGTATGGCTTACCATTGCCAACTTTCCAGCTATCAGCTAAGAAAATATTGATCAAACATACTTTTCCTGCCCCCATCACAAAAAAGATGCCATTTATGAAATGCCAGGAAAGGCTGAATTGTTGATGGGCTAATGTTTTGTTGGGGTTTGGGACATTAAGTGCCATGTATACATGGCCATATTCATTTTTAAAAGCACTTGGGCTGTGTGTGCGCCTTACAAGGTTGTGAAAAAATGCTTTGTAAGCATTTGGCCTGGCCATGCCAGAATGATGCCATTGCCAATGGTCTCTAATTTTCTGGTCTGGGCCCAACTTTCTTTTGTCAAAAAAAGTGGACTGTGCATTTTGTTGGGGAACAAAATCTTTCAAGCTACTTCAGCCTGGAAAATTTGAAGTTTTCAAGAAATAGGAGCCTCAAAAGGCTGGACTTGCAAAGGGCAAAAAAATGGGAAACACATTTCAGCCCTATGGCCCCATGGTCCACGATGGGAATCTGTGAGCACCAGGCAAGGGGCACATGGCTGCGGGGATGCTGGGCATTGAAGCACTTCCTTAACCCGACCCCGGCCCAACCCCAGTGAATTGAAGCAGCTTGACAGCTTGACCAAAATGACACATCAAGCATCTGGGAGCCAAAGCTTATGGGCCTACCATAGTTTCCATCAAGTGGCTGCCTCCCAGGCTTCCATCCAGCTACGTGCTGAATACTGCAACATGAAAAAATCTAAGAGCACCCTCAACCTGAACCATGAGATAATATTCATATAAATATATCGAACAATCCAGCCATACCTCATATTCATATGTTTCTCCCCTTTTACAATGGAATCAGTGGAATCGAATCAAGCCCAAACAGCCATGAGCAACCATTAGCCAAGCCATTAGCACGGAATATAGACATAAGACATAAGACTTAAGAATGGTTGAATGGGTGTAACTGCCAAAAAAATATTGCGGGTTTCTTATCAACTTGTTTCTCCTAATTCTGCCCGAAAAAGAATTTCAGCGTGTCACCCAAAGACTGTGCCTGGGGCCTGGGTCCAAGCCCAAGCCAAAAGCCTATTACCAAACACGGTTTCGTCGGAGAAACGAAGAACCCAAAAAGGCTAGCAGCTGCTGTCGCTACAGCCTCCTGGTCATAAAATCATAAAGTTCCATATGCAATCCAAATGTATGATATATAACAATGATATAGAATATTGATTCTTCAAAAATGGTACGTCCACTTGATTCTTGCCACTCCCTCAGAGGACTGCGCTCAACATGCGCTACAGCTTTCTTTTTTTGCGGGCAAATCGTGGATTGGCAAAGTCTGGTTTGCCATGGCTCTGAGTCTGCCAAACTGCCTGAGCTATCCAACAGGATCCCCTCACGACTTCACGGCACAACGGAAAGAACAGCTCGTTTGGAGCCATAGTGCCATGGAGTTGGTCCCTGTCCTCACGCGACCTGACTTCATACGGCGCATGGATGTATGTTTTTTTGTTTTGAATTTAACTTTACATTGATGGATTCCAATTCGTATATGATATGAACCTATGTACATACATAAATGTATGGATGTTGCAATGTTGGTACTATACATCTTCATACTTCAGAGTCACAACCGAAAACAATAAATGGTTCATCAACATTGTACATAAATAATCAAATATTGAATATTTATATATAAATATGTACGTGCATGTATGTGGGTAGGTCGGGAATATAGGTATGTGTAAGATAGCAACCACATGCGTAAGCCGTAAGAGCTGTAGGAAATGACGAAGCATGGATTCGGATAGGTCGCCTCAGATGTCCTGGTCCTGGTGCTCGTGTGGGCCCACCGAGAACCATGATCATTCAAATTCCATGATCAAAGGTGGAAATCAAAAAAAATGTAAGCAATAAAACCAGCAGGTAAGGGACCAAAACCAGCAGGTAAGGGACTGCTTCCCAACATATATGATGCGCAATATGTAAATACGATACCGATATAGAGAGCTATATATATATAGATGTATTTATTTACATATGGGAATATATATGTGTATGTGTGTGTGTTTCCTTATGGCCTTATGGGCGCTAAATATCAAAGGGAAAACATTAGATCGCACTAGCTAACCAGCCAACCGCAAAACAATTGCCGAGAATGGGACGACTGCAAAAACCATAATATCTGTGTTTAAAATTTAAAGATGTCTCGTGGCGAGCACCTGTGACTTGTGACTTGCGGTGACTTGCGTGAGTCTGGCTGCGGAAAGTCGGAGAGGCCTGCGCTGAGCTCCAAAGAGCAAACGTTGCTGAGGCTGACCCCGGATCAGTGGTCAGTGGTCACTGGTCCAAATGCCCAGCAAAAGTGACCCCATTTGCTGCGATTACGGCTAGAGTCGGTCAGCCGTCTCCTAAAGTGCTATCCACGTTGCGACTTGTGGGCCCTGCATGGCGCACACGGAGCTTCAAAATGGATGGCTGACCACATGATTGAAATGAACATAGTTCAAACCAATGCCAATGAAAAATGATTATGATTAAGAACAAAAACCATAAATCACAAACACCCACAACCAGGAAATTCATTATAAGTTTTGGGGGTAGAACCGAATTGATCGACTAGTGTTGCACAATTATAGTTGGTATGTTTTTTTTGCATCTATTTGTATTTGGTGATTTGTTGTTGGTGGTAATTCCCTGGAATCTGGTCCCCCCAAACTTTCTGGTAAATCTTTAGTTCCTGGTTCCGTTGAAATGCACATAATGACTGGCCATCTCTGGATACTCTCTCCGGTGCGTGACGGGCAAGCAGCACATCACAAAACTGAAAGATTGAAAGCTGGACTCAACAGAATGCGCTGGGTACAGGTCCAAGCAACACGAAAAGCTGCTTGGTTTGGAATGGACCATCGGCCGCACGAAACTGTCGCACAACGAAGTCTGAGTCTGAGTCTCAGTGAACGAAACTCTGCAGAAGTTGGCTTGAAAAAAACAACCAACTTGATTTGTAAGAAAAAGATGTATGCATATTGATACCCGATTACTTGATGAATTGGCAATAAAGTTAGGGGCCCATGTACTCTGATGGAGAAGTGACATATGCAATGATATATTTATACATCATGGAAAATATGCCGTTGGATGGTCCGGTCATCCTTGGTGGGTGTTGTTTTGCAAAACCCATGAAACATCATGAAACCAAATAGGCCACAAACAATGGATGGGTTGATCGAATCATCGGGAAATAACCGTCAAATGGCTAACGCGGTAGCTATTTGGTACCCAATGATTGCATCCGATGACTCATCGATGGTTGAACAACTGAAAATTAGTCCATTGAAGCCATCATTGCTGACCAGTCAAAATTTGATTGCTTGCAACCAGAAAAATGTCAACCTGGAATCCAAGAATATGATGCCTGGAGCCTGTACTATCCCGTTGCTTCTGAGTCCATTTGGAAAACCCATCCAGAAATCAAAGCGAAACGCGAACTCCATGTCACGGAGCCTCGCAGCAGCCCAACTTCTGAGCCACTTGAAACAATCAATCCAAAAGGCCCTTGCCCCAAGCCAGCAGACTGGGCTGGATGCTAGCCTCGGACAGCAGCTCGTCTCCCGCAATGGCCGCGATTTGCGCGAGGACGAAGTCTTTCTGATTGGCCTTCACTGAACTCTTGAAAGCCTGCACCAACATGGCTTCAATCTTGCAAGAATGCGCAGCTGCAAGTGTCTCAGTCGCTGCAGCCACAGTCTCGCCCAAAGCAGCCACGTCAGTCAAAGGTCCGCCGTCCATACTCTTGGCAGTGGAGTACTGGTCCAGGAAGGTCTTTACTTCTTGAATGATCTGCGGTGGATGACGGGGATTACCCCACCCAGGTTGGAGATAGTGAAACCTAAAAACAACATGGCTGGAAGAATCCCATGCCCATGCCACAAAGGAAAACCCATTATCTTGCTGGTGGGACTGAACATATTCAAGTCGCATCTGGGCATGATGCAGGATGAAAGCAACTAAGTCACTAAGTAAAGTTGATTGGGGACTGCTATCTACAAAAGTCCAGAGGAGATAATGGTGATCGCAGTGCCTGCTGAAGGGATGCAGCCTGAGAAGTCGTCTTCTTCCCCTTGATCTGCATGATAGTCTGCTCCGCTGCAACCACCACGTCCTCGACGGAAGCTTCCCCAGAGATGTCCTTCTTCCAACCGTCGCAAGGCTGCAAAAGACTCTCAAGCACAGAAACGCAGGGATTGAGTTTCTGACCCAATTGCCTGGCAGCCATATTGATGTAGCCACAGATTTCAGGACTGGGAATGTCCATGAAATTCGCAAAGGTGCCTTCGATGTGCTGGGGCTTCTCCATGGAACCCAACTTCTTGGCGCAGTCAACGTACTTGTTGTAGGCCTTCGTCACCGCAAGCAACTTGATCGGATCAGAATCTTGGCTGCTGGATTCGCCATACTTGATCAGCTCAGCAGAAGCTGTCACTGCCAACTGGCCGCACTCTACCTCCAAGTTGAGCACCGTCTTCTCAGCTGGGGAGGTAGCATATGAGAACACGATCTGCAGCACAGCCCACATCTTCGATGATGTTGCACCGGATCTGGCCTGACAAGGAGAATGCAATGAAATGATGCCGAACATGCTTTATCGTTTTGATGTGGCTATGGTCGCCCCAAAATCAAAAAGAGACACACCCAACAAGATATTCTAACTCTGATGACTTGACCTCTCAAAATGTTTGTGTTTTTTTCAAACAACTGATGGGCCACATCAAACATATCAAACCATGAATGGAAACACAATGTGTGATCTGGAGATTGAACAGCTTACCGCAGGTAAATCCAGGATGATCATTGATTCATTGATTATTCATTGCATGAACAAACCCTGAGTGTAGCTGTAGCTTACGTTGCCAAAATAAATCAATGTGAATTGTAACTTTGGAAGCTATCAATCCGAGAAAGCCTGCTATCGCACTGCAAAGTTTGCAATGCTTTGGCCGTTGGTAGACAATTACCACATATATAATCGGAGATACGCATATATCTTGTTAATGCTCAGTAAATCATGAATGAAAAATGATATAGAACTGAACACGTTCCTACCATTTTTGCATTGGCAAACGCTCACGGCTAACGGATCTAGATCTACAAACTTGAAACCAAATCAAATTCAAATCTAGTAAATCAACCCATGACGGTTGAACCTCCTACAATTTGTGGTTGGATAAGTGAGAGTTACAGAACCTTTTGGTTCCAGTGAAAAGCATCGGATATGATATGCTGAATGACTGGCGGCACGTAAACCTGCCTTCTCCAAAGTAGTCTGAAAAAGCACGTTGGCCATCGAAAAGATCGCCTGCTTGGTTTGCGGCTGCAGTGAGACAGCCTGCAGGGGCTTAAGCCTGGCAGCCAAATCGCTCCAGTCCACCTCTGCATCAGCGGTGAGGGTGAGCTTGCCCGCCAACGATTTGATCTCCTGCTCCAAGAACTGACCCTTGAAGTTTTTGAACCAGCCTTCCAATTTTTCCTTGGAGCGAAGGGTGTCAGGCTTCTCGGAAAAGAAAGTCAATCCCTCCATCAGGACATCCATGCAGTTTTGAAGGCCGTGCTGCTCAAGAGTCTCCATCTCCTTTGCCTGGACCACGGCAGTCACTGCTGTTTCAAACTTCTGGTGCACGAAGTTGCGGTAGTCGTCATAGGCACCTTCGCGAAGACCAGTTTTGAACTCCCTCAAGGTGGCCAAGGCGGTGGAGAGCCAAACAGTGTTTGGAACGGAGCCGTCGTCCTCCTTGATGCTTTTGCAAGCCTCGACCAACTTTGGCTGCAATGTCAGGCTCGAAGCAGCAGTCTTCCAAAATGCCTCCGCCTGAGCACCCCACCACTCACTTGCAACCACCAGCTGGTGGATAGGAAACTCTGGTCCGGCCATGGCAGATGCATTGGTAGCACCACTCTTCACGGAAGAGCCAGACTTCTTCTTCTTGGAAATGAGCTCAACGTCTTGGGGAGTCACTGCAAATTTGCACTTGGGGGTCAACAAAGCCAACAGGCCTTTCAAAGCCCTGATCAAAATCTCAGTCCCTTCCGAGATCGGCGCACGATTGCCAATGCAAGTCTTTCCGCTGAGCTCATGGTCAGTGAGAACGGCCTCAATGATGGAGTGCAAAACGCCCTTGGTCTTGGGCACTGCAGACACCAGGTGCAGGAAGTAGTCGTTGATGACACCATTGCAAATGCCAGAGCAAAGTGCCTGACACAATGTGTTTGATCGGTGCAGTTGCATCAGATTCAAACCGTTTTCAACAAACAATGACATAACATAATGTGGTGGTTGTCGGTGAAAGATTTTGCGTTTATGTCTTAGTCTTAGTCTTAGGGGGTTCCAACCATGGTACCCGGTAAGTGAAATGTTGTTATCCCGTGCTTCTGCTCTGTGATCTTGGGGACTCATAATCGTTCAAGATGTTCGGGGAACGGAATCGGGTTGTTTGAAGCCTGAAATTCTGGAACCTTTGGAGCAACTGGTTGGTAAACAACTGATTAAACTCCGCCCCAGTATACTTATGATTTACAACCAAATAGATTTGCCCATAAAGTTTTGATTTCCACCAAGTGTGTCTGTATATCTCAACGGTTGGTTCCAAAACAAAAAATGGTTTGCTTTAGTGGCTTTAGAGAGGCAACCGAGAACTCTCTGTCATCTCAAAATGTTTGAATTGAAGTCAGAAGTTCTGATAGAAAAATGATTTCTTGGTGGAAGCTGTGGAAACATTATTTCGCGTTTCTGCTTACATTTCCTGCCATATGGAACAAAGTACACAAGCTGGATTGCCTTGTAAGCAGTTCCACTGAAATCTTTTCGGCACAATGCAAATGAAATTTGGGAACATGTGGGGAGGGCCCATCTGAAGAAAACCAAGCCAAAGATAGAAACCAAGAAAACATCAATTGAAAACAAACAAAAATAAGTGTGAGATGGTCGCCAATCAATCTGCTATTGCTACTGATGCTACTACTTACTGATGGTTCCCCCGGCATATAAAGTGCACAATGCATACAATCTATAAAATGCCTGAAGCCGCACTCGGCCAAGAGAATACGTATAGTAGTATAATATAATCAAGTACAGTTTGATATATTAAAGTGTAAGATAATACAATATATTATACTAAAAGGTCATATCATAAAAATATATATATATATATAGAGTATAGTATTGTAAAGCAAAATATAGTAAAGTAAAGTGAAATAAAATATAGTATAGTATAGTATAGTATATGTCATACATCATACGTCTACTCAACTGCTGCATATTTCTGAGCAACTCTGGCCTTCCATTCCCGCTCAAGGGAAGCTTGGGAAGCCTTGGTCTTGGCCTGGGACTCCTCATCGCTCTCATCGTCAGCCATTGAGAGACGCAGCTGCTTGTCTGCCAACGTGTCAACGAGGGCAAGCATGGCGGGCTTCAAAGGATTGAAGGCGCCGTCAGACTCGTCAGCCTCAGCACCAGTGACCTGAGCAGGCCGTGTCCAAGGAGACCAAACAAGGATGAAGGAGCTCACATCGGCCTGCATTTCCTCCAGGCAGCGTCTCTGAAGCAAGCGCAACTTCATCTCCAAAGGCAGATCGTGGCCCTCATTGTGGATCACAGTCAAACTCTTGTGGAGTTCTGGGCCCCGCATGGTCTCAATGCGCTCGCTCAGGTTGGCAGCATGCTGGGCAAGATCGCACCTCTTGCTCAGCAACAAAGCTTCCTTGCACTGCTTGTCCTCCAAAGATTTGCACATCTTCCGAGCCTAAGGTGTGCATCAAAAAAAGATTTGCCACCGCCCAGAAGTCAAAAGTCACAAACATAAGTGAGAGGGAAAAAGAAACAAAGAGAGAGAGAGAGAGAGAGCAAGAAAAGGAAAAAATAATGAGACAGAAAGAGAAACGGAACAGAAAGAGAAAAAGAGAAAGAGAAGGAGAAAGAAAGAAAAACAAGGGAGACAAAGAGAAACAGAGAAAAAAAGGAGAGACAGAGAAGAAAAAAGTAAGAGAATAAAGAACACTCTCCAGGATAAACATGGTTTAGGATGTGGATAAATTGGTCGGTGGCTTCGTTGGGTTCACTGCACTGGAAAACAAAATTATTCACTAAACCAACTAAAGCAAACCAAATGTCCCAAGACCCAACGATACCAACGTTACCAGAGTGAAAGACGCCAACAATGTTGGAACAACCAAGTATCTGAATATAAAAACAAATAGGCCCAAGCAGGAACAACAAATACGCACCTCTGCAATGAAATCTGATCAGATCAACGGGTGTAATTTGTCTGCTTTAGATTCGATAGCATGCAATGCTTTGTCATCTAGGGCTAGGGTGTAGCTGGACTCCACTGGGCTCCATTCGCTGAAATTGGGTTCAAGTCGGTTCAAGTCTATTGTCTTGAAGGAGGGCATGGTTTCCGTGGCTTTGTTTCACTGCTGGATGCTTCTGCTAAACATTCTAGATTCTGAAGCATTGCTATTGCTCAAGATTTAAATTTTAGATTTAGGATTTAAAATATTTCAGGCTTTCCATACCGGAAACAAAAACATATACAAAATATTACAACATCAACCGAAGGCAAGCAACACCCTGGAGAGTTCTGCCAAGCTTGGCACCGTTGAGAATGCGCTGCACATCCAAGTTGCGCACAGCCTTGGCGTCCCCACCGATCTTCGCCACAATGGCCAGAGCTAGCTCATCGTCGCCCTCTGATTCCATCAACTCATCGGCCTCTTCTGCCTCAGAAGGAGCCATCACAGGCACAGGCGGAAATGTGCGGGCTCCGGGGGTTAGGCCAGAAGCCTTTGGAACTGCAGATTTCTTCGGAGCTTTGGCAGCTTTGGGAGCAGCGGCACCTTTCTTCGGAGCAGCTCGCTTCTTGCCAGCAGGCTGAACAGGGCCACCGCCACCAAGCATGCCGGCTTCGAGGGTCTCGATCGGCATGAAAGTCTCATTCTCCGGCTCATCCGTCAAAGGAGTCTCTCCATCTGCTTTCGAGGAAGCCTCAGCAGCTTCGCGATGCTCAATCAAAGCAGTGGCCCGGGATGCCATCTCTTCCATCGTTGGAATCTTCGTAGGCTGCTTTTTGTTCAAGCCCAAAGCCTCTTTTCGATCCTTCAACTGGTTTTGGAAAAGAACTTGAAACCTCTCCAAAGGCTGCTCCTTCCTCAACATGGCGCTCGGCTCGAGAACCAACTGGCTATGGAGCAGGGAGTAGCGGCTGAAGAAAGACAGGATGCGGTAGGGCTCCGGAAGCTCCAGCAAGTAGAACTTTGTGGCCTCCCCTTCCTCGGACTCAACCATGGCAAAGGGTTGGTCTTCAGGAGGTGGAATCCTGGGATTGCCACAAGTCACAATTCACAAATGATGGGAGACTGGATGATTCCACGGCGCATGGGACATAGGAAATGCGAAAAAAATCAAATAATTTGAAGTCAGCAATCCAATCCTATTCGGTGGGGAAAGCAGAACAAGATCAGAAAACATGTGAGAATGAGAGCCACCATAGGCCATAGGCTACAAGGCCATAAGACCCAGGATGTGGATGATCGAAGAATGGTTAGACTCTGAACAGGACTCTATACTCTATACCACACACATGCATCGAGACAAGTCAAACGTCCAATCCAACTTACTTACCAAAGTTCCAAACCTCAGAATATTTTACGTAACGTCTGCATCTTGTGGAGTCCAAAAGCCGGAAAATTGGCTCGAAAAGTAAGAGAACATGAAGAGTTCCCACGCTGGCATGTGGAAAGTGTGAAGTCAAAGCAACTGTCCGGAACAAACTGTGGTGAACAAAGGCTGTGTCAATCTGTGCAAACCAGGGAGCGCTATAGGTCTAGGTCGGCTAGGTTGCGTGTCAAATTGGGAATGCAAGAGGCAAGCGGCACGCAATAAACCATTGAGTCATTGACTTCACTGACTCTCCCCTGAATGCAATTTGCAAATTGAAATTTATCCAAGGACATCCACCACAAAGAGATAAAGAAAACATTGAGATATATTTTTTCAAATACATATACTGTAAACTGTAAATACATATGTGTGAAAATCTTATATACCTGCATCTTAGATTTTAGATGTGTGTGATGTATGGCAGCGTTGGTGCATGGTCTGAATCTGTATTCAAATGAACTTTTCACTGAACTACTCTGAACAACATGAATTTCAACTGCAACCGGCCGCCCACAAATGCATGGAAGGTTCTTAAACTTTTCGATGAACTCTTTCTCTGTCAGGCCCATGTACTTCTTCTCAACCTGGATTCCCAAGTTGTTCTGGGACTCGACCCCCGATCGAACCTTGAAAGGCTGCTTGCCTCCTCCTCGGATATCCTGGGCAGTCTGCCACGCAGCCCTCACAACCGGGGATTCCGACAACGCCAAGCAGAAACTGGGCCAGCTCAGCAGGGGAAAGCTGTCGTAAGCCAAGCTCACACACTCGTGGCAACCGTCTGCCATTGCAAACTTCAAGGCCTCAGTGGACTATCAAATCGAAAAGAAAGTCAATGTGTGCGTGCGTCATAATCTGCAAAATTTCTGATGCCCAGAAAAAGCTTTTACCAAGCCAAGTCAAAGTCAAAACCAACGCTGCTGCTAATGTTTGTCATAATCTGCAAGCTATTTGATGTCCAGAGATCTCTTACCAACCTGGATCAAAAAACTAACAGTCTGCTTGCCCAAAGGCTTCAAAGGCAAACCCCACAAGAATTACAAGAGAGAGCCAATCCAGAGTGAAAGAGTTGAGTGAGTGGAGAAGGCACTGAAAATTGAACGGAAAGATTCATTTTTCAAAAGAGCTGGTCAAGCTGAGGCTCAAGGTAAAGCTAAAGAAAGATCAAATAAGGCAAATCGAAATCAGAAACCCAGATATGATTCGAGGTGTGACAAAAATTGTTTGCCCAAGAGTGAAAGAATTTCTGATCCCGCCACTATGGCACTATCCGTTAAGAAAGGCAAATGGCATCATGGCGGCAAGCGGTCCTTCGAAGCAACTCTCTTGCAAGGGAAGCAGACCGCATCCTTCGGAATCATTTCCTCGAACATTCGAGAGCCACTTGCATCGGCCTCCAGGATGGGAAACACAGAAAAGTGATCACTCTTCGCTCTTCATCGGAGCAACAGCAGGATCATTCAATATGACGACAGGACGGGGCGGCTAGCAATACCATGTGTCTTTTATTGCGATCGAATATCTAATAGAACTCCTTTAAATCAAGATCTGGAAACTACTTGATTCTACTTGATATACTTGGGCCATGGGCCTTAGGCTCATAGCTGGCAGCCCTGTGAGGGAAGTGCGAAGGTATGATCATTTGCCATATGTGTATACATGGAAATATCTTTCTTTGGCAAAGCAGTCTCAGAGATACAGCAATGCGGAAAATGGTATCCAGTTTGGATGGAACCTCAACGAAAAAAGCGATGAAACAGAGATGTCATAGACAAGGCATCAGGGTTTCAAATGTATATTGAAGATCTGGAAAAATATGGATAATAACTTTATGTCCTTGCTGACAAGGGTCATGTAACTCAACGTATATAATATATAATGAAATATTGGAGGGGAAGTGCAGTGAAGACAGGGCCAAGCCTTCCGAGAGAATCCAGCTGTGGACCCAAGGGAAGCCATGGCAGGAAAAAATCAGAGCAAGCAGCAAGGACAAAGCTGGAGTTCGGTCAACAAAATCTGTTGCTGCAGAAAGCCGACAACAATGGTATGACAGGCCATGGCGAAGATCTTTCCTGATCCTATTTGGATTCAAAACTCGGACTCTCAAGTGTGCAAACACTGCAAGAGTGCCCTAATCAATTCATAGTTATGTAGCTGTCATTCCAGAAATCTGGAATTTCTTTATCAAGGGATCATCGTTCGAGGAATGTCAAAATGCAAAGAATGAAAGATGTTGATGACAACCAATTGTGCATCCGTGCAAGCGTGGGTTTTCACCTGGCAATCGGACACGCGGTTGTCAAAAGGCAGCACTGAGCAAATCAAACGCCCTGAAGGGGCTCATTGCAACAAGTGCGGCTGCTGTCATCTAATCATACTGCTATAGTACTAAATGGTCAAAAGTCGGATTGCAAAATTTGATCAGGCAGCACTAGCTCAAACTGCTGCATCTGAAACAATGTGAACAAGCACCACTGTCACGTGATGTTTGCCACAAGGATTGAAATCCTAAACCGGACCCCTCAGCATCTACAGGATCATTTCTTCTCACTTTGCAGCATCCTTGGAAACCTTGGCAGGCAACTCATAGACCTGCTTCGCATGCAAAGCAGTCGAAGGAAGGCCAGCGCCACCATGAGTCGAAGGAAGGCCAGCGTCAACTGCTGCTTTGGACTCAGTTCCTTCTGGGAAACTTGCTTCGAAATCTTCCTGAGCTTTTTGCAACACCCCGCTCGTTTCCAGAGCCATGGTTTGGCTGAGCTGGGCACGAAGGAGTTGATCATATTCGAATTGCAGAGCCAAATGTTCATGGAAAATTTCGTTGAGCTGATTCACCAAACGGATGTTCTGTTCTGCCAATTGGGAATTCCGAGAACTCAGATGCAAGAGCAGGTTGCTCTTGAGCTCACCCACATAGGCTTCCGGGCCATGCTTGTCCAGAATCTCTTTGGCCAAAGACTGGTTCGATCCCCAAAGCAGCTGCTGGTGCCGCTTCGCCTCAGCCTCCACTAATGGAGGGCCATGCCTCATTGTGAAGCTAGATGGCTCGGGCAATTCTCTCAGTCTCTTTGGCATGGCTGGCTCACGGGTCACAAAAACAACCGGCAAAAAAACCAGCTGAGTCTACTTTGAGTCGATAGGACGGCAAGGGGAAAGGGCAAACTTGAAATGGAAGCCAGATCAGCTTGCAGGGATCAGGCGAGATAAAAAAAATAGTTGAAGAGAGCGGAAGATATAGAGGAAAAAGAGATAGCGGTGGCACTGGAAGAAATGAAAAGTTTGACTGCGTGGGCAATTGGCATTCAATTGGAGCATTCGAAAGTTGGAATCTGTCAGAGCTGGTAGGGCATAGAATCTGTTGAATCATGAAGCCATGAAAGATTCCAAGAGCACAAGAAAACAATTGTCAGGTCAAGCGTCAAGCAGGGATTCTCAACCATGGCTGCTGCAGTTCAATATGTCTCCATCATGATTCCCCCAAACAATCCGCTTGCTCTGTGGAACTTTTCACCCCAATGCTCGAAGCTAGAGTCTGACACACAGCGGAGAAGGCCCATGGAAGCTGATGCCAAGACTGATCAAAGCTACAGGGCAGCTCCTTTGTCAAAAGTAAAGAATGAAGCTTCAAAGGAAAGAACATGTGTCCATTGATCAAGGCTGATGAATGTCCCCTTGTGTGGGCGAAGATAGAAACCAAAATAATAATCAACAAGTTTGTACAATTCCATGTGACAAACATGATCACGCTAATCATTGGCTGCTTATGTTCTTAAAGCCTGGGATCTATGTAGATTAGTTTACACAATAACATTGGACAGAAAAATGAAGCATAGAGGCAGAGAATCGGGATGGATCAGAACCATTGAATCGTGTGGCCAACAATTTCAATACATCATGTTCTGAACCGGGAAATTCGGGAAGGCACTTTGCCCGACAATTCTAAGCAAAACAAATGCACAAAATAGAAAGAGTCAAAGGATGCTTACTTTGGGCATGTTTGTTCGTAAAACTACAAGGGTTGGCTCAAGGAGCTAGCAGCTAGTAGCACCCGGAAACAGTCATTGGGTTTGAAGGCCTTTGGCCTGTGGTCTGTATGGACCCAGCACCTGTGACAGCTGAGATGCAACTGCCTCCACTAAAGCGCTGAAGTCGCTGAAGGTCAATCCCGTAATTGTTCGTTCTTGTCTTGATGGACTAGAAAACAGGCGTTCTTGTTAACAATACTTGGCGATTGGAACCCAAATGCTTCAAATGATCCATGATACAACATGGCCAAACTATTGGAAATATCGACTTTAATAAAATACTGTTGGTACTGTTACTGGTAGTATCTACTACAACAAATATCGAAGATTTGGCAGCGACAAGAACTTTCAAAATCAGCCAGCCGGGACAATGGCAATGGCACTGGGAGGAAGCCAAATGAAGAGTGCACCAGTACACTTTCGAAAGGTCATACCAAAACATTGAGATCAAAAAACATCCAAGTGTGATAGGAAATAAACAATTAGGCTAATAACAATGATGGTGAAAAACGTTCGTGGTCAAAGGGGGATGTTGTCACATAACCATTGTCACTACTGATTCTGGAGCACCCAACACCATTGATAAATATGGCTGCATCATCTACGAACCTAATCGTTTGGAAAAACAATTCAAGCCGTCAGGAGCAGCGGCAACACCAAAACTGAAACAACTATGACGGCTTCCAACGGAGGCGGAAGGTCCAGCGAAGCAGTGGCCACCCACTGGGGCAGCAGCTAGCATGGATACCGATCCCAATGTGGTGGTCATCACTGGTCCACATCTGTCGCACCAAGCTTGACGTTCCAAATCAGAGCCCATAGACAAGTTGCCAAGGATGGCAGAAACATGCCTTCCCCGGCAAATTCCCGCAAGTCTGAACCTGTGCAACCATCGGGCACCCGCAACGTCTGAGGATATCCCTGCCAAGTCAGCAATTCACGAGGCAGGATAATTCGATCCAGCTTGTACGAGTAAAGGCAAGAGCTTGTCGTCAGGCATTTGTGGAGTCCACCATGCGAAAACGCCTTGCGGCTATGGCTTTGACTGATGTCCAGCAGGATGGGCTCCATGGCCTTGGGCAAGGCCGACAGAGATAGCTCATTGGCCTTCATGAACGCAATGGCCACCACATCGATCAGGTCAAGGACCCTTGGCGTGTGATTCACGCCTTTCACTTGGACTTGGTCTCTGCTGCACCAGGGTGAAAAGGTCGGACTGACCTTCATCTTGCTTCGGAGGCAGAGGCTCTGCGATTGCCACTGTTTGAAGTCGCCAGCCTCGTCAAGAGACTTTGGGCTGCCTTTGGCGCCTTTGCCCTTCCCCTTGCCCTTGTTGTTGCCCTGACAGAACGGAACGCAAAAGCGAGCATTTGGATGTTTGTCAAATTGATGGGCTGGTTGTCTGAAACTAGCGGAAGGCATGAAAAAGGAATGAAAGAGGGAATTCAAATTGACTTTAAAAATTTATCCCAATCAATAGCCAAGGGGAAACCACACATGAAGCCAGTAGGTAAAGCACAGGAAAAGATGAAGCCAGTGACAGGAATGGTATTTGCACATCAACAACCCAAGCTGCAAGCTGGAACCCAAACGAAATTGCTGATTCCCGGGGTGATCAGCCTTGAAAAATGAAGTAAGATTCCACAAGATGAAAACCATATAGTTGGCTGAAAAGGCGTTGAAAGGACAGGAATGTTGGTAGAGCAGGAAAATTCATTAGTCGACAAAGGGCACGGAATCCAACAGACTGTGCTCACAAGAAACAATGAAAAATGGAAACAAGAAAAGACAAGGATAACAAGCAGTAAAAAAACAGTCCAATAGTTGAGGCCAAAAAGCAAAGGACACAAGTCAGGCATTATTCAAGAACAACTACACACTACACATAGAAAAAATGTATTGAAACATACTGAAAAAATCAAACAAAAAAAACAAACCTGGCACTATAACACACAAAAGAACGTTGGAGTTTGCAATGTCATGTTTTTATCAGGGATCAATGAGTCAAAAAATACAAAAAAAATACAAAATATGTTTTGTATTTTTTTGTATTTTTAAAAAATACAAAAAAATATAAAATGAATTTTGTATTTTGTTGTATTTCAAAAAAATACAAAATCGAAGTTGTATTCTTTTATATTTTTTATATTTTTTTGTATTTTTTTTGTAAAAAAAACAAAAAAATATAAAAAATACAAAAAAAATACAAAAAAAATACAACTTCAATTTTGTATTTTTTTGAAATACAAAAAAATACAAAATCAATGTTGTATTTTTTGTATTTTTGGTCAGAGATAAAAAAATACAAAAAAATGTAAAACAAAATCAAATTCTGTATCACATTTTTTGAAAATACATTTTTTTTTGTAAGCTATGCGTTGTCCTAAACGGAATGCTGCCCGTTTTTGCCACAGAGTTTAGGGTTTAGGGTTTAGGATGTCCAAGCAGGGCTCAGGAAGATCTCCAAGCAATACAAATACAAAACAGAATAATGCAAGCGCAAGGTTGCAAGGCCATAAGATCAATCCTTCAGAAATGGAAGATAATAATATGATAATGTCTATCAAATCCGAGTTGGTTCATGTTTGTGATGGATGCGAACGAGCTGAACGGTAGAGAAGTTAAGACTGGATAGACTCAAGGTTCAGGTTAAAAACCTGAGAGGAGTAATCAAATGAGTTACAAAGAAGTTTCAAAGATAGATTGACATAATATGTTTTTGGTTGTCCAGGAGCCTAAGTCGAAGCACCAACTGAGAGTTGCGCACTGTGCATATCAATGGGCGGCGATCACATCTCAATGATGTGTGGTCAGTCGGGTTGCGGCATCGTCTTAAGCCTTAAGCGTCGGGCAATGTCTCCTGTCAATTTGCCATGGACATGATGCCAAGGTTTGCATCGCGAAAAGCTGTTCTACTATTGAAGTCACAATTGCGACACACCAAGGGACTGATTCAGGCTTCCCTTTGAGGTGGGAGCCAAAAAAAAACGGGAACCAACCGTAAAAAAAACGTACGAAAACCGTTGGAAAAACGTAGAGGGTCCTAAAGGAAACGTTGAACAAACGTGGGGAAACATGAGAGAATAGAGGGCACCAAGCTGAAGTGTTGAGTGTGGGCTGGAATGGATGAACTAGTCAGTTAGTCTTCCTTTTGGGTTCCTTGTTGGCCAATGGTAGTCCAACAATGGAGAAAATCGGAACTCTGGTCATGGCTCTGAATGTTCCGGGCTGCAAAATGATTGCTGATTCTATTTTCATATTTATCATTGATAGTTCTGCACTCGTTCACTCTTAGTGTATGTGTGCATTCCGTTCAGAAAAAAAAACGGATAGCCCAAGAGAAATGGCCTGGGAAGCATCGATCTTCATAGCGGCCATATTGTCCTCAAACTCCTTGTCGGACATCACGAGATCCAAGCAGTTGTCCGGCTCTGCAAGCTGCCTGAGGTTGGTGATGTCCTGCCATATGAGCCACACATTGGGGTTGGCTCAAAGACTCAAAGAATGTAAATATTGATCAAAAAAGAAAGAAGTCAATGAAGATTTACCCAAATGAGAAATAGATAAGTAGCATGACGGATACAGCTAAGAATTCCGATTTGGAATTTGAATCTTTCGCAGTGGGTAGTTAGGATCAAGCTCCAAGGGCACGTGGTGTTGGTGTCATCTGTTTCAAATCGTTGAAACATGTTGAAACCAAAAAAAGGTTCCATTCCTTCGCTGCAAAATGTTTGGCATGCTTCCTTCCTTTCAGGAATCCACAGCTACAGTATATGGTGGCCAACTTGAACCAATCGGTTTTGAACTCTGATGGTGATGATTATGACATATGATCTGATAATCTGATCGTCCTGGATGGTCTTCAAGACCTTCTGCATGGTTGTCTCATCGCCAATGTCTTTCCGGATCATGATGATGTAAATCCTGAACAGTTCCAATTGAGAAGTGGCGAAGGCTTTTGCAGTAATGGCATCAAGGAGGGCATCTGTTTGGGTCACCGGTGTTCGACAAGTATTCATTGGTGAGAGGATGCCAAAGGTTCCGTCCTTCCTAGACTTTTGGGGCCCAGGAATGGAAACAATGTGGGACATGTGGGCGGTTGAAGGAATATGTGGTGGAAGGATGGAGCCCCATGAAACAAGTCAATGAACTTGACAGTTCAAAAAACTGAGTCTGAGGGAAAGCGGAAAGCGTTGATGTCCCGGAGTCGGTCTTCTTTTTTTCTGGGCATGAAGAAGTTCTTGTGAAATCCTTGCGCCTGTAGAAAGCGGCACTGTGGAAAGGCCTGGAAAGGCAAACAACTTTGTCGGATGAACCTCGATCACAGCCGTGACACTGAAGAAGCACATGTCGGCAAACAAGGTCAAGGCCCTTCAGATTCACACAGGCATTGATTTCTGTTTCAAAGGTCAAGTCAAGTCATGGATGGAGGTTCATCGTCTTCACCGTCCCTCTTGGCTCTTTCATGATCTGCGCAAAATTTCTGAGCTCCATCTTTCTCTTCAAAGCGCCTTCTGGCAGACTGTCGTCTCTCTAAGCTTGGTCGGCAGTCGGCACTGTGCTGAGCTGCTGTTTCGTACTGCTCTGCCATCTCCAACCAAGCTGCCAACAAACCGATTGGTCTGCCTTGTGAACGATTTTGTTTCGATTCTTTGACTGTTCTGGTTCTCCTGCAATTTCCTGAATGGAAGCTGCAATGCGCAACCAAGTTTTGGGCTTTGATGTTGTACCTCACAGACCCATGGCTGTAATCGAACCTGATGTCAGCCATTCGTTCCAGGGCGGCAGGCCTGGGCGCCTTTGAAGATTTCTTTGGAGCTGCTTTTGGGGCAGGCGCCTGTCCATCAGAACCTTCTGCATCAGAATGGTCAGGTGACCCGACAACAACGTTTCCGTCAACATTTCGAGCAACATCGATAGACACATCGGAAAGGCCAGACATAGATGATATAGAAGATGATGATGATGATGAAGAATCAGAATCTACGTCGCTGTCAGGCTTATCGGACATCACCTTTTGTTCAGAATCTTTTGCGATAAAAGAAGACAACAGAGCATCATCTGGATCCCCAACGTCGCCGGTGGTGGCACATGGAGGCTCAGCTGTTGCTCCTGCTTCACTTGACAAGTTGTTGCTTGAAGTCTGAGCGGTGGCAGCGTCATCAAAATCTTGGTTCAAACATCTCTGACCCAAATCAAGTTCATTGCTGCTTGCGTGGCCGCCCATCTCATCAGCTTCGATTGTTTCAAGGTGCTCCCCCAAATCAAACTGTTCGTTGGTGGCGCTGCCGTCAAGCTGGTACAAAAGGTCAACCTCTGCCTGGTCCAACCATGCTCCTGCTGCACCTATCCAATCCCCTTCTTCATCTGCTTCAGAATCCAATTGCAAATCATCGCCGTTTTGGATGCCGTGTTCTTCTGCATACTCAAAAGCACGATCAAAATCAAATTCATCGCTGTCTGCTAAACTTGGGGCGTAGCCATCCACATCTGAATCATGGGAAGCTGCACCTGCTGCATTGCCCTGTTGCGCTGACTCATTCTCCTTGACTTCATCATGGGAAAGCTCGGGCTGAGCAACCTGGGCATCCCGGGAAGCTTTGTTGGCATTCTGCTTCTGCTTGGGCTCTTTGGGAACGGCTGCTCCTGATTTGCTTGGCCCTTGGCGTTTGGATTGTCTAGCTGCCCTAGGTTTTTGCTCTGCTTCCCAACCAGCCCACAAAAACCGTGGAAAACCGGAAGATGAATCAATCCCAGCCATGGTTGGCCCTTGGATTTCAACATGGTGCGGAATCATCTCTGAAGAAAACACGTGGCGCTTGCTTTGCACCAAAAGGCAAACCTCGCCAATCCATGGGCTTGTCAAATCGAATGTAGCAAAAAGATGCAGCGCCAAAGTTACGGAATCCAGAAACTGGTGAACACCCTCTCTTTGGTCAGCTAAGCGCAGTGGAAGAAAGGAAGGATGCCTCGGTTCCCTGCTGTCATCATGGGCAAGCTTGATTAAAGTCATCATCCAAGTCTGGCAGTTGCAATAACCCAAATGGTAATACAAAGGAGGAAACTCAGAGTGAGGATGCCTTTGAAATTTCAAGACCACCAAGTTGGCACTGAGCTGTTTCTTTGCAGTAGTGCCTTTTTTGAAGATGGTCCTCAGCCAGGATTGAAGTTTCGAATTGAATAGCACGGCATGTTTCCCACTTGGATTTCTGCAGACGCACAGCCCCACTTTGCAGCATTTCTTGGCAGTAAACATCTTGGCAGCGTTGTGTTCAACTTTCTGGGAGTCGCTATTGAGGTAGCATTGATTGCAATCATCCCAATACTCGTCCAAGCGTGTCCGGACACCCCAAGCTGAACCGGAAGATTCGGACAAAGCAGCCTCAGCAGCTGCACATGTCACAATGTCATGGTTTGACTGTTTTGCTTTGTGCCTAAAAAACTAAAAGCGCCACAAATGGCCCACTGGTTCAAACGTGGTTTGATGTATTCGAACAATTATTTGCTGTGGAAAAAAGTTGGGGGTAATCGAAAACAACACATATGATGCTTCGGGTTCATCACCATTCAATTGCGCATTGCGAATCCAAAATGCATCCCACAAGAACATATGCACTGTTATACACATGTTTGATCAATGACCATGCCAGGCTTCCTAAAATCCATGCCAGCACCTAAATCACCAAAACATTCATCACTGATACAAGATACTTCAACACGTACATATGTTCAAAATTCCAAACCGCAAAGAACATACGATAACAATACTTTTGCCGATTGCCTCTGTTGACACAAACTCTCCAACATGCCCGATTCTGAAGGCATATGCCATAGGTTACTAGGTTATCACATGATCGGTAAGTCAAAGCCAACCTTGGGAATTGGGAAAAAACACAATGTTGATTCAATCAAGGCTGGGAGGCATGGGTCAGAAGGTCAGCAGGGAGCATCAATTCAAGCCATGGAAGGCCATTTGGCTTCGGCAGCATGATGGGGCCCCCTTGGCCTTGGCCAGCTACATTGGCCAACACATTGAACTCTTGATCATCTTTCAGAAATGAATTGCAAGCCACATTGCCACTGTGATGGCGCCCCACCGCACTGGAATCATCAAGGAAAGATTTCACGGCCTGAACCGATTTTTCCCGGGCATTGTTGATATTCTCGAAGCAAGTCTTCACCTTGGCATTGACAACCTTGAGCTCGTCCAACAAGGATTGAGCTGGATGAAACACCTGCAGCTGGCTTTCAATGGAACTTTCCTGCAAAACTTGGATTTGGCTTTGGCTTTGTTGCCCTGATGAGCAAGCACGCCCTCTGGAAGCCTCCATTTCCAACTGCAAAGCTCTAGCCAACGAGTCCTGAGAGCAATTGGAACCATGTGATGGAGAAGCAGCGTTCGCTGATTCAGCTGGGAGCGATGGCAAGGCCAGCAAGGCCTTTGGTGGCCTCTGTTGCTTGACGCCAGCTCCAAAAGCTTTGAAACCCTTTCGATGACTGACTGTAGCAAACCCCCCAATTCGTTTGTATTCAGCTTTTTGCTCAGGCGTCAATGCATTGTAAGCTGCCGCCAACGCCTTGAACAAAGGTTTGGTGAGTTTGCAGCCCTTGCTCTTAGCAGAAACAAATGCTCGCCAAGACCCCCCACCTCCACGTCTCTTCTTCTTCAAGTGAGCCTTCTTGGCAGCTTGTTTCTGAAATGTTTTCAATTTTCTTCGGCTTTGCAGGGAATCGAAATAAAGATATGTCAAAAAGTTTGCTTTGTGTTGGCAAGCGGTTCGCAGCATCCAGTCAGCGTTCAGCATCTTAAGCGTCACAGCTTTAGCCAAGGACCGGGTCTGGATCACTTTTCTACTGATGGCATGTTGGCGCTCTATCGCTGCAATGTCACAATCACCCAGAGTGGCAATGGCCTCCAAAAGTTTTTGACATTGTTCTCCACAAAAGTCTGCTTCAGAATTGAAAGTGCGACAAAGAGTTTGGGCCAACTCGTCCTGGACACAAGGAGGATCCCGAAAAACAGCTGCTGCATGTTCTGGACTCAGCAACGCCGAAAACAACTTGTAGGGATACTTGCCCCATCGCCAATGGATCAACTGGAAAACGCTGCATGCCAGCCTGGAAAGCATGCTGAAACAAAGCACGCTCACATAGCTCTTGCAATCGGCTGGATCAACAATTTTCGGTGGGGCTTCCAACAAAACAGCAATCTTGTTGAAAAAGCTGATGGTGTCTGCTTGGCCCCATGCACTGACAAAGCGGTATTCCCTCTGGCTTCCCGAGCAAGACTTCTCAAACTGTTGTTTGGCCCACCTGTGACTGCTGCGATGAAGTATCTGCGTCAAAAGAGCTAAGATCGGAGTAAGGTACTGGCGCATGAGGCTCAACATTGTTTTTGGCTTTGGAACATTGCTGGCCTGAGGGCCAAACACCCAATCACCCACCGAAGTTTTCAGCTTTTCGTGGTAGGTGTGCCAATCAAAAGCCTGATCCTGTTCCTGATCCTTGCTTTGAGGACCTTCAGCCTCAGGAAACTTCAACGGGTGTGGATCTTCAAGTTCAGTTTCTGGACCAATATCATGATTGTCAGTCTGAGCCGGTTCAAGTTGGCCATCTGGCAAGCCTTGAACACTAGATCCTTTTCGGAGCTTCCCTGAGTCACCCACAGCAACCTCGTCCCACCCAACAGAACCTTCGTCCAAGTCAACGACATCCACAACATCTTGATGCAATGATGAGGGCGGTTTGTATTTTGTCCAAGCTGCAATCAGAGGTTCCCAAAGATTGTGACAAACTGCCAGTAAACCAATGTAATCGAGGGCAGCGTCTGCTCCCAGCCACCGGGAACGTGGGAACAATGGCGCTGAACAAGGCAGCAATGCAGGAACTACAAACTGGAGAAACAATTGCAATGCTTCATCAGCATCTTTGTATTGTCCAGACTTAGCGAAGTGTCGGATTTGGCAATCGCGCCAATCTCCATTGCAAAAATGCATCAGAATAGCACGTTGCTTCAAGTTGCGTCCATACCTCAAACGCTGCCGCGACGATGTGGATTGGGAAACTTCCAATGAAAATGAGTCTGGCACTGCACAAAAAATGTCCAAGGCATCTTGCTTGAACTCCAGGGCATCCGCATTGAATGGAGGTTCTCCAATGCACAGCTCGAACCTTGAAGAAATTATATCAGACAAGTAGGCCTGAAGCTTCCCAAGTGATCCAGCTGGACTCATAGATAGAGAGAAGTTGATGACAGCGGATATTGATGGACCTGACAACTCGAAAACTCGGGCCTGGCAGGTCGATGCTTTGTGCACATCACACAATGTGCTAATCCGTGCCCAACCACTGTATCGGCTTTGAAGAATTCGTTCAGCAACTTCGTTTGCACTGAATTCATCTGTGCAAAACATGAACAACTTATGGGCAAATAAGTTGGCCACCGAATCCAGCTCTGGCAACTTGAAACTTCTTTCCAATGCACAAGCCAGGTTCTGCCCGGTCTGTTTGTCCAACACTTGCAGTGGAACAGGGATTTGTCCAGAAATGAGCATTGTTTCTTTCGTTTGCTTTGAACGCAGAAGAATGGAAATCGAATACTCCGTCTGCAAGATTTTGGCTAGCTGTGTCCGTGTCTTTGAAGGAGGCTGGTTATTCTGAATCAAGTTCAAAGATTCTTGGGAGTCAGGCCTCCCACCATCCTCCATCGAATTGCTGGCCAAGTCCTGCAAGGATATCTTGCTAGGCGTCTCGTCGAAACGAAATTTGGCAATAAAGGCCACTCCGTCATGAGACTTGCCCACCATGGTCTTGATTTTCTGCAGCAAATTTCCCCAAAGTTTGCAGGATATGTTTTTGTAGGCTGCTGCTGCATGCCCCAAAGATCTGCTAAGGGCCTTGTCATCAACTTCGAGGAAAGCGGCATCTCTTGTGATGGAACAATATCCTCTGTATGGCTGAAAAAAATGTTCCAGTGTCTTCTGAGCATCATTGGGACTTGTAGACATTTGCTTCGCGTCAGAACTGGAACTTTGAATGTTCAGTTGCTGCCCTGGCCCTTTCCCCCAACCTTGTCCAAACAAGTTCTGAGCAAAACTCTGAACACATCCAAAATCAGGAAGCGCAAAGCTGGAGCCACCAGCCTTGGCAGCTTCTTTTGCTGCAGACTCCAAATGTTCACTGGCAGATTGAAAAAGCCGTTGCTCCAAAGAAGTCCCAAGGCAGGGATGGCCATCACGAAGCACAATGGATGATCTTGCTCCCCCAATGTTAGATTCGAATTCAGGCTGCAGTTTCTGTTTCTTAATCGTTTTAGCCTCCCGAGCTTTCTGGCAAATTTCTTTTCGCGACATCTTCGGTTTCACGTCTGCTTCTTCTTCTTTCAAGGATTCCCGCAGCGCTTTCCGGAAAGAATGGCTGCCATAGACGCCACGTGGCCTCCCTCTTTTCGGTCCTTCAGGTTTCGAGGGTCGAAAGCCAAACGGTCCAAACGGAGATCCAGAGCTGGCGCTGGGCTCACATGGCATCTCAAGATGATGCTCCATCTTGGACTCGGACTCAGCCTCAGCTACGGATAACCATCCAACATCGGGCTCAGAATCATCATCCTGAACTGGTTCTTGTGAAGGCGCAGATTCAAATTCCAACGCTGTGGGTTCTGCTGCTTTAGCCACTTCGATTTGACTCACACCTTCCCAGCCGTCCTCATCTTCATTGTCCGATCCAAAAAAGCTGGTCTGACAGCCCGGACCCTCCATCTCCATCCAATATGAGACATCGGAGCACGATAGGGAGAAATCAATACAAAACGAGAGGCAGGAATGTGACCATGGCGAATTGCTGGGAAAAAAAGATCAGAAAAGGGACAAAAGTGTCTTACCATCTAGGATCCATTTCAATGGATGGAAACTATATGTGTTGATATGATGTATCAAGGTCCAAAGCCCAAGCAAGCAAACATCTGGATTCTGGATGAAAGCTAGGCTGCTTGGATCTACCCTGGGAACCCGTTGATGATAGACCATGCTACCGCAAACAGTCTGACAGACCTTGTCCAATCTAGAGTGTGCTGTTACCCTGATGATTGCTTCCAAAAGGATGCAAGCGTTGGCGCTCGCCAACCTGGCAACAACAGAGTCTTTCTCTAACCATGTCATCACTGATTGTTTTGGATTCTTCACTTCGCAGGCTGTGTTTTTCACAGCGCTTGGCGCTTGATGATGGACAAAGCGCGATGGGGCATCATGGCCACGACCAAGGATTCAAAACCCTATGGCTGACCGGTGTGGGTGTCAATTCTCGTAAGCTCAAAATAAACTGTGGGCTGCCTAACCGGCATGTGTTCAAGATTACATCCACTGTTACATACATATCCTGCATGATATGTTTGAAGAATGTTTGACCACGATGATCAAATTACGTGTATTGCATTCATAACTGAATGGACCTACAAACGCCATTGCGCTCAAAGACTTAAGCACGCAATTACACGTGGAATTAGATGCACTACCTACATGCACTTTGCACATGAATGAAAACACGCATGGATTTGCAAGAGTCACACATGACATATTGACATGCTTCAATACATATGATATATTCCGCACTTTCATAGACATATACATACATGCCTGCAAATGGATGGCACCTACATCTCCATAAGTACATAGATACATACGCGATAGATTACAAAAATAGATGTACATACATGCGTCCATCCATCCATCCATCCATCCATCGATCCATCCATCCATCCATCCATCCATCCACCCATCCATCCATCCATCCATCTCCGTTGATCCATACATCCATCCATCCATCCATCCATCCAACCATCCATCCATCTCCGTCCATCAATCCATCCATCTCCGTCCATCCATCCATCCATCCATCCATCCATCCATCCGTCGCTCCATCCATCCATCCATCCATCCATCCATCCAACCATCCATCCAACCATCCATCCATCCAGCCATCTGTCATCCATCCATCCATCCATCCATCCATCCATATTTTTCCACCTCGACGGACACACACACAGAGACATCCATCCATCCATCCATCCATCCCTCCATCCATCCATCAATCCATCCATTCACCCACCCACCCACCCATCCATCCATCCATCCATCCATCCATCCATCCATCCATCCATATTTTTCCACCTCGACAGACACACACACACACAGACATCCATCCACCCATCCATCCATCCATCCATCTCCGTCCATCTCCGTCCATCCATCCATCCATCCATCCATCCACCCATCCATCCATCCATCGATCCATCCATCCATCCATCGATCCATCCATCCATCCATCGATCCATCCATCCATCCATCCTTGTAATTGCGCGCACCTCGGCATACATACAGACACGCTCGCACGCATTGCCCATCAAACCATGCACCCACCCGTCCACCCCTCATTCCATCCACCAACCCACTCCTTTATCCATCCATCCACCCGTCCGCCCATCACCCATCCATTCCACCCACCCATCCATCCAAATTTTTCCACCTCAACATATGCACAAACATCCATCCACACATCCATCCATCTCCGCTGATCCATCCACCGCCATCCAGCTCCATCCATCTCCATCCATCCCCATCCCCATCCCATTCTCATCCCATCACCATCCCCATTCCCAATCCATCCCCATTCCCATCCCCATCCACCCATCCACCCATCCACCCATCCACCCATCCACCCATCCATCCACCCGTCCATCCACCCATTCATCCATCCGTCCATCCACTCATCCATTCATCCATCCATATTTTTCCACCTCGACATATGTACAGACATCCATCCATCCATCCATCCATCCATCCATCCAACCAACCCATCCATCCATCCATCCATCCATCCATCCATCCATCTCTGTCGATCCATCCATCCATACATACATACACATCTAATGCAACATATCAATGTTTTTAATATATACACAGATGCGTGGGGCATACATAGATACAATACATATACGCATGCGTGATGGTATGTTCAGCTATTCAAGCAAATCTAGCTGTATGATCTTGGGAATCTTGCGGCATGATCGTTACAAAGTTGCTCCCGCAAATGCGGCAGATCGGAGATCGAAGGAAAATAGTGAGAAATGGAAACGCTGAAAGCATTCATTACTGTTGTCATTATCCCCCTGAGTGGTTCATGCCTCAACTGCGACCAATCGGATCAAGGAAACAAACCTGCGTGGTTTCCTAGTGGAAAAAGCAGGATATCTGGTATCTGCCCAGGGCATGTTCGAAACTTCTGAATTGTTCAAACTCGTCTCTTGCTACCTCTAAAAAAAAGGTGGCAGGCAAAAGGCTAAGGCTAAGCCCTGTCCAGCGCAATCTAAGTTCTTAGTTTATCAAAAGCTTTGCCAAAGACCCAGGACCCAGTTCGGAAGCAACAATTCCAATAAAGAGAAAACAGCCATCTAACGGTTGATGAAGGTCATGGTTCCATTCGAAAGGGAATGGTTTCAGATACCTAGCTGGGGGAAGCATCTCACCACTCAGGAGCGCACCTCGGCCTGCGAATGTCGAGCCAGGAGCTGGAGTCCATGTGCACCCAGGAAGCGTGATAGCCAATGAGCCGCGCTGTGGGACGCATCACTTTGACGGCGCGGATCTTCTCCAGCAGACTGCAAGCGAAGGATTGACAATTTCAACCGCTCATCATTAGCTGTTGGCAAGGAAAAAATACCCACAGATATAATTACCCATACACAAAATAACCAAATCATGGTTGAACATGAAATCATATATTGAAAATTTTGAAATGACAAATATGTGAATTCCCGGCTGCGACAACGTGTGAACAAAATTTGCCAATGGCAAATACAATTCTTTCCACCCTTCCTTGATGGGACCGTCATATCTGTCATATCTGCGATGTTGCTTCCATAAAAGCCAAGGCTTGAAACTTTAGACTAGACTCTGGAATCTTTGTGCCTGGCCAGAAACCATCAAACATCGAAGATGGAGAGAAAAGGAGATAGAACAAGAAAAAGAACAGATGGTCTGCAAGCGAAAAAGTAAATGCATATTTGCAAAGTTGAACCGTATTCCCCATACGTCGCTCATGTAGAATCAATACACTATTGTAGGTTCATACAGATATCAATCTATGAATATGCTTGGGTTTTCTTGACCTGTATATAATTACTTTACAAGCGAGGTCCTTCCTTCTGTTTGGCTCTTCAAGAAACAGAAGCAATCAAACTTCCGAAGTACATGAAAGGCGAGGTCAGGTCTCTAGATTCTGGTAAGCCAATTGCAAAGAAAGACCGAATAAAAACAATAGTTCAGATCTGGTTAGGTTGAATTGATCCTGCTCTTTCTGGAAGGTAGCATTAAAACCTAAGGCCCAGAGCGTAAGAATCGTTAGACCGCGAAAGGTGCCAGGGACCTTGAAGACTTCCACAAGCAAACGCCAAAAAAATGTGAGTTCAACAAACCTGTCTAAAAGAGAGCGCTCAGAAACTGCCACTAAACAAAACCTTGATTTTTGTTCTACATGTCAATGTCATAATTTCAATCTGTCTGTCTGTCTAACTGCCTTTGATCTGCATCACTACTTAACAGTTTAGCCACTTTGAAAAAATGGCATTGCCTAGCTGAGCAACCCAAGTTCACCTGTTCAGCCTTGCCGTTTTGACCAAAAGAAAGACAAATAACAAATTCAAAATATCAAGAACTGCAGAGTGAAGTGGCCTGAGAATTCAAATGTGGGATGGAATGATAATCACGAATTTTGTCATAATCAAAACAAATCGCAAATCGGCAGCCTGACTAATGTGGGCAATGAGACTGTACTACTCAGTACTTACTTACTAGTAACTAAGAAAGGCCAGCCTGCCATTACTTGAAAATGGGTTGTCAACAAACAATGTCAAACTGGTAAAATTTAATTGCAGAATTCCAGCATTCATCAAAAGGGAACCCGGCCCAGCTGTCCTCTCGATCGGCCGGTCAAGGGAACCAGCAAACTCTGGAATCGCCAGCCCCTCCACCTGCTCCGCCACAGCGCATCGAGGCTGGTGGTGCTTCAGCCAGTCTACGAGGTCACGGAATGTGCAGTCATACTTGCTGTGACCACGAACCGATCCTTCAACGCTCCTCTTCACACGCTGCCTCGAAAATGGCTGACAAGGCGTGCCTAAGACGCCTATGTCATTGTCACCTCGAGGGGGGCAAAACTGTCCATCCTGGCCATGGAACTTGCAGTCTTCGCCCTCGTTTTGGGAATACATCGTTGCAAAGAAGTGCTGGACATCAGGGAAATTCTTCATGATCATCCGGAAGCTGACATCTTTGCAGTCGCTGCAGCTCAAGCGGTCCACTTGGATCCCCAATAGCTGCAGGGCACAGGAGTCAAGAAAGCAAACAATTCCTGGTCCACCCGGTCAAAAATACACAAGATTTGTACACTAGATATCTAAGAGCTCCTGTAAACAATGGAAAAGCAATGATGATGATCAAACAAGAATGCAAATGTCAATGGAAAATTGGCTTGTCAAAACACAAGGGTGATCTTATCTTCTCGCTAATCTAGGTCAACCCTGAAGGAACACAGCCATGCAGCGGA
Organism: Symbiodinium kawagutii; assembly: GCA_009767595.1. NCBI lineage: Eukaryota > Dinophyceae > Suessiales > Symbiodiniaceae > Symbiodinium > Symbiodinium kawagutii. The sequence continues at coordinate 138,659 of VSDK01020415.1, forward strand.
GATTTACGACTTATATAAATATAATGGCACACTCGGCAACTGGAATTCGCAGACCTTACGTTCTTGTGGCAGCTGTGGCAATGTACCACAGTCAACGGTGTGAATATGTATCATTTAGTTGCGCATACTTCATCACACGTGGCATATGGCATATGGCTTATGAGTACATCTCTCTAGAAATGACCACCAGAAAGTGTGGACCAATTTACATTCTGCAAGAGCTGCGGCATCTGAGAGCATTGTATCCTGGTAGAATACCGGTAGCAATCGCTCTTCAACCATTTGGCGTCCCAGAAATTGAACCAGCCAACAATCAACATCTGAACAACATAAAGCCTTGACATCCGTGCTGGAATGGTCTGGTTGGTGGCACACAGGTCGCAACTGGATTCAAATATCCTACCAAATGTCCCTGGGTCTAGTTACTAGTTTCAGCATGGACTGGCGTGTAAACATTGAAAACATTAATAATATATAACCGTTAACCAATACCATGGGAACACAGCATCACTAATCACTAAGACAATTGAGACACCCTTACTTGTGAATGTTTGCACCACACAATCTTTCTAGCCTGTTCTGTCTACTTGGGAAAGTGAAAGCTTAAACTTGAAAAAAATCCCCTGATGTTTTCTTTTCTGGTTTTGGAACTTCCCGCCTTAAGGACCCATCCTTCAGCCAGCATCCCGCTGCATCCAGAGACGACGTTGAGCTTCAACCGGGCAATGTCATTCACACTGGTTGAAGTGGCAGAGAGCTCTTCAATGATGCGGTTGAAGCTCTCAATCCAGAAAGGGTCGTCTTGTGGAAGACTGGACAAATCCACCATTGCCCGTTCGAATCTTTCCACCCGCTTGATAACATCAAGCGCCATCTGCTGGGTCTCATCATCTTCAGGATTTGCAACTGGCTGATCAGAATCCTGACTGGAAACCTCCACATCTGCGATCTGGTCATTCAAGTTCTCCATGGAATTCATTTCGTCGCCTGCAACAGCAGCCCATCCCTGGTCCAAGGGCTGCTCACGCTCAGGAGAAGCCGAAGGGTTTGCCATGGGCCCACAAAGAGAGGCTCAGCAAGGGCCAAGGTGTGCGCAAAAAAAAGGCTCAGTTTGATTCATTCAATGATGACATGAACCTGCCAATGCCAATAATGATTGAAGTTCAATGATCTTTCGGTTGCCATGGATGGTACATGATGCCATGGAGTCCATTCTCGAAAGTCCATGGTTGCCCGCGCTTGAAACTGAGCTGAAACTGGTTTGCGAATCGACCGAGCGGTTCGATGAGAATCGCTGAGACCTCAGGAGCTGACAAAATCTTCTGGTTCTCCCATGCATGCGAGAAAGCCTGATTAAGTTAAGCCCTTACAATTACAACAGGCAACAGCTCAGCTTTGGTACATTTCCATGAATGCGAAACCGAATGAATTCTTTGGGTCCGTGTCAACAACACTTTGTTGGGCTCTGTACTCTACTCCAAAAATCCCAGAAAAACAAACCAATGGTGAGATTGAAACCGAAACAGGCTTCCGAAGTCTGAAGTGCGCAATGCCACAAGCAGGATGATGTCATAATATCAATGAACATTCGCTTTGTTAAAAATGGCTACATAGTTCGTACCTTGTAGATGGCCGTCATCCAATCTGGCAACTGGCATCAAAGTTCAACAACACGTGAACCGAACGGGGCACATCATGCTCGCCAATTTGGTTCTTTTGATTTCGATTGATTTGTTTGAAACCTCCAAAACTGTGTCCCTCACAGCCGGTGCAATTTAATGCCGTGTCAGCTATAAAAACACCCACCGTCCGGTTCCGGTTATCAATTTCATAATGGAAAGAATCCCGTGGGGTATCTGTTCACCATGCACTTGGCCAAAGCCAAGATTTGTATCTGGCTGGTCTCCGCACGACAAACGCCTGATTCACCACTCTGCAACTGTAAGGCGCACAGTCGCCAAGTTCAAAATGGAAATTGCAAAGTCGATTTGTCGTTCCAAGCCAACGCCCTTGGGCATATGCCGCAAACCATGAGGAATCATACCCCAATAAATAACCATGTTAGGCACAAGTAAAGTGAAGGTGAAGAATAAAGATCGAATGATCCCCACCCTGGGCGGGCTGTATGCCGCATGCCCATGTTCCTAGTGACCTAATGATTTTGAACTCAAACAACATCTCTCCTTTTTTTCACTTTGGACACTGCTCCGGGAGCAAAGGCCTAATCCATGAAATCAAATCATCAGGTTCAAATCAAAAATCAAGACTCCAGATCCCACAGCAGCAGAGGTTTCTAGTCAAATCCAGTTTGGGGAGGGTGGTGGGTGGGTTGGAAAAATTGATCAACACTTTCAATTTCAAATCACCCATTGACATGGGTGTGTCATTGCTAAGAGCATGACTTTTGTTGTTGATTTTTGATGGGCGCCCCGTCATGATGTTTTGGCTCCTGGCTCCTGATTGCTTATTGCAACGGCTCAAAAATTGGTGTGCATGCCATCATTTTGGCACACATCGGAGATTGCCATCCATTTGTTTGGCTTAAATCTTCTTGTGATGACCATGACAAAAGAAAATGTGGAAAAAATGCTGATTCCATTCAATGTGCATTTTTGAAAGCAACAAGCTGTTCAAAAAAATGCAAAGTCAAAAAAGTTGTATTTGTTAACTCAAACACACAAATTTTGTATTTTTCATTTATATTTTTTTTATTTTTTTGTATTTTTAATTGTTTTATACACCCATAGGCTGTGGCTATTTTGGGGATTTCAACCTTTCGCAAAAATTTGCTGCCAACAGCTCACGATCATCCGTGTCTTGTTGCTTGCCATTCATCCATCACCATGTATCATGCTTCAAGCAACATGTGTTTGCGCACTGTGGAGGCCCTACCATCTGTCCTCGGAAAACGCCTGCCTTGAAGCCTCCAAAACTGGAACCATGCAAAATGCCTTCGAACAGATTCGGAACATGGAATTCGACGCAGGGAGCCCAGCAAGAATATTCAACCCAAACCCGCGCCAAGAAAAATGTTGGCTAATGAAACAGAACACAAAAAGATTGAAAATCGACGAGAAGATGCTTGGGAAACTCAAAGAATTACGAATATTCAACCCAAACCCTCGCCAACAAAAAATGTTAAATCCTAATGAAGCAGATTACAAGAAAACTCAAAGTCGACGAGGGGACTCTTTGAAACCCCCATAGAATTACGCATATTCAACCCAAGCTCGCGCGAAGAAGATGATAAATTCTAACGAAATCCTAATGAAACTGAAAACACGAATTCTTTCTGCGAGGACGCCGCATGTGCACTGGTGGCAGCGGTCAAAAACGTCAAACTTAAAGAAACTCAAAGATCCCAATCAATGAGAGTGCATTAATTAGCCTACAGTGAGACTACGAAAGACTGTACAAAGTCGGCAAACGAAGTCAGAGTGCGATCTCAATTGTGCTCAAAAGTGAATCCAGCAAAATTTCGTAAACGTAAAGCCAGAGAGAAAATCGCAACGCAATCATCTGAAACAGCCAAGAACGCATTGCTTCGAATGCAAACTGGCCGCAAACCAGCCAGATGGGACCCGCTTGCCAGATGATGGAACTCATGAAACTGAAAACACGAAGACTGAAGCTGGAGGAGGGACCCTTGGGAACCCCCATAGAACACGATGATAAATCAAAAATCTGCCGAGGGGACCCCATAGGAACCCCCATAGAATTTGCTTTTTTTTCTGCGAGGATGCCGCTTGTGCACTGGTGGCAGCGGTCATATAGATCAAAACAAAGAAAACTCAAAGATCCCAATCAATGAGAATACATCAACGAACCTACAGTGAGACAACGAAAAACTGTACAAGATCGGCAAACGAAGTCAGAGAGCGATCGTAGTAGTGCATTGAGTGAAGCCAGCAAAAGTACGAATGTAAGTGCAGAGATCAAAACACTAACACCAGAAAAGGCCGACAATACGTTCCTCGAATGCATTACGTCCACAAGCCAGCCAGACAAGGCACGCTGGCCAATTGTTCCATCTCAAAGAGGTCGTTGCACAATGAGCCAGCTATCGAAGCCCTGTAGGATATAGCAACGTGGGATGGCCGACTCGCAACAAAGATAGCACAGTAGAAAGTCACGACCGCCAGATAGTTCGTGAGAAGAGCCAACCCAATCATTGTAACTGCTGGTGAGAAAGTAGACACGAAGCAGCGTCAAGCCCCGTGTGTGATCGAAAAGGAAAAGGCCGCTGTATGTTGTGACACTGGTATGTTTGGCAGCTACGCACGATTTGCCGGCTGATCTGGCACTGCTAGCAAGTAATACTCAAAGGTATCACACGAACCCCCATAGAATTTGCTACAATTAAGAATGCAAAAACTATTCAAGATGGCGGTTGGGGTTGGCCAATGATCAATCAAGTTCTGAAATGTTGGGATTTTGCATTCTGCGCACAAGTATTATACACTGCGATTTTTCCAAAGGGTGGTCCGCGTATCAGGAGTGAAGAAAATTAAAAAGCATCGCAACGCTTGTTTTACAACAAGCTCTCACCAAGCAACAAGCACCCGCGCAATTACGCCACCAAAGCATCACCACACGGTCACCAGCGCCACAAAAACGCAAGCCCAACAAAATCAGCACAAAAGATCGCCAGCGTAGCAACATCACCAGCGCAAATCGCCAGCGCGCCGCTGGAAAAAACAACACTGCAAAGTCACCAGCCCATCAAACAGAGAAGCCCAAAGTCATCAGCGCAACCAAACTACAAAGCGACCCGATATTACGAACAAACTTGCTGCACTTACCAGCGCACCGCCTCTTCTGAATACAACATGACCAACGCCGCCAATGCTAAAAATTAATAGCACACCACAAACACCACCATTACAAAATTACCGACCCACCAACAACAGCGCAACAAAATCACTGCGACGCCACCTGCACACCCATAACGCAGGCGCAATAAAAATTCACCACCAGCCAGCAACATCAAGAATTTAACCAGCAACGCACACAATGCAACCCAATCAAGGCATCAAGACACTCACTAAGACAAACACTTCAACAAGCTGTAGTCCATCTGAGAACAATATCTTATCATCTTCCTTTCTCTTCTTGTCCGTCTTGCAAGTTCCTTCTGACTCCTTCCCCGGTTCTGTCGGTTGGCTCAAGAACAGGAAGTAAAGATCACAAGATGGATTTGCTGAAGGGAGACGGGCGCTGAATTTTCACCTTTTAGAAGAATGCTAATCAGTAGTGTTTTGTGCACTTTCACTTTTTTTTTACGGCAGCCAATCTAAATTTACATGGAGCTTTCTTTTGTGCCACAATGTCACTTTCCGCAGTTTTCTGCGCTGTCTCTCCACTCTGCAACGACAAGCCATGTTTATTAAGATGAGAAGAGTTCCTTCCATAAATGAAGAGATGGTAGTCTAAAGGGAGTAAGTATCACAACTTGCTTGTCTTGAGTATTTGTGATTGTTTGGAAGTTTTCTCAAACTGGAAGCCTTGAACCTTGCGGTTTGATGGCTACGAGTTAGGGCCAAGAAGAAACTGCACAGAACCTTTTTCCAACTTTAACTGGCTCAGCTAGAACCTTTTGAGGGTGGAAGGAAACCCTAATTCCCAATGTAATGGAACAAAGAACTAGACACCAGGCTGGGTATTGGACCACAGGAACATGTGATTGGACACCGATAAATCAACTAGCAACAGTTTCAAGGGGAATTTTTTCTTTTACAAACACGCGGCATCCTTCTAGTTTCGAAGATCAAGTAGCACAGATCACAAGCAGTCTTGCTTGTTGCAGTTAATGATAAGTTAGAACCACAGAGCCTTGGAGAGACGCGTTGCTGTGGTGGAAGCATATCGGGTCGGAGACCTTCGTCCAAGGTGACCTCAAGGCGAAGGTGATCTTTGTGAAAGTTAGGAGACCTGTTTGTACAGGATAGATCACGTTTCCATAACACTTTGAAATTAATTCGTTTGCCTAAGTAAGGATCGGTGGCGGTACCCCTTTGGGTCCCTGTGTTGTCTTGCCTTGGCCTCTTTTGGTCTTTGTGTGTTTTGGCTTGACTGCTAACCCAAACTTTGCCAGTTTGTGTCAGGAAGCTCCATAGTGTATCATAGGTAGTAGTAGTAAACTCATCGAGTATGACTGTATAGCATCTAGGACCATTAGGAAGCCGCTAGAGGCAGTAAGAGTAGTTGAAGCTTGCCTTCAGTTGCTTTTTGTTTGCGACTCCTTTCCTGGTCTCGCTTCTCGCTGACATCCACGTATGCGCCACTGCTTCAGTGCCTAGGTTATAATGATGAGGCCCTGTTAGCAGCAGCCAATGCCCTCACAGGCCCTGACCTCAACTCGATTGAAGCACTGCATCGCACCCTACTTGAAGAAGTGGTCATCCATCTGGACAGCAAGTATGACCAAGGCGCATCAGATTGGCTCACCAGCTTAGTAAGACAACAGCTCAGCTTAATCCCAGTACGAGAAATGCTTGTCATGCTGTACATCTACTTGCCACAAGTTTCGTATAAGTCCTTCAATGATGCAAAGTATGCAATCCCTAAGACAAACCCGAACTTGCAGTATAAAGCAGCGAAAGCCACCCTCCGGCCTTATGCCCTCAGCACATACGCCATGCATGAGTTTGACTTGGAATTCTCTGACCCTCACGCCAGCCCAGCGATCTTCTCACAAAACGAATGGGGCTCGGACCATTTAGCTGACTACCGTGCAGACGGTAACTCCGTCCAGTTTGGTGCGATGAATGGCAATGCCTTGCACCTGCAGTGCCAAAGAATGGGAGAAGGGGGGACCTACTTAGGGAACCCCTTCTCTCTTCTTATCCTCGTTTTACAACAACATATCGTGCCCAAGCGCAAAAAGCAGAAAGAAAGCCATGAGGAACTGCTAGCCAGACGAGCCAAAGCAAAATCGTGGCACATTGCTGTGGTCCCCTGCCCGATGGACATGGGCATGCAGGAGGACGTGGAATTCCCGTTTGGCCTCCCGACTGAGCTGCTTAACCTCGAACAGGCAAGTTTGTTAAGCATTACCCGTATGGAACTTGTCGGATCCACCATCCCTGGAGCGCATCTAGCACGCCTTGCTGCCACGCCACTCCAACATCGTCCAATTCAGTTCGGAATCACCCACTCGGTTGATACACCCACCTTCCATGTGCGACACAAAGAAGACCTCCTGCGAAGTCTGCACCAGCTTACCCAGCTCCTGGCTACCGGAGCGGCCGAGACTTATCTCCCACAGGCACCACAGTTTGCACTCCAGCTAATCCAGGAAGCTGACAATGATGCTGGTCATTTTGTGTCTTTTACTGCTGCACTTATCATGGCACTGAAATCGTGCAGATCTGACCTGGCAGTCGAAGGAGTATTTGGTGCTGGCAAAACTACCTCTCTCGCCTATTTGCTGGTTTGGCTCTCTCTCACCACCTCCCATGCCAAAATTACAGTTATTCATAAAGAAAATCCTGCGGGCGAAGCGCTGGCTTCCATGATCCAGCGGATGAAAATCACACCACTTCAACGTAAGCTGCTTGTTCGTGTCGTGTCAGTCACCGCCTTTCCCAAAGCAGAACAACCGGCATCCATTGACGTCTGTGTGGACAAATGCGAAGAGCCGGTTCGACGTGCCAAAGTTCTTATCTGCACCACAGGTGTCGCAGATAGAGCCATAGATAACTACAAACAAGACCTCGCGAACCACCTTAGGACCTGCTCGATCTGTGTTCACCAGGAAGCGCAACAGCAAGGTGATGTAAAAAGTGCCCATGCACAGGCAGCGCCTAACCCAGGGTGCCTCCAAGTTGAAGTTGGGGATGTTCATCAGGGGCAGGGTGGCATGAAAGACAAGTCAAAAACCACGCAAGCCATACGAAGGCGAATCACAACATCAAAAATCGGTCTCCGCGGAGATCACAAATGGACTGAACCCCGATGCCTCGCTGCTGCGTTCAGCCAGCTTATCCACACTCAGCATACCATCGGACAAATTTTCGCACACAGCCTTTCTATGGAATTTCAAGATATTACTGCAGCTTGGCGAATGGATCCCCCGAACAAATTGTCTCTTCTCCCTTACTCGGGCTACCAGTGTGACCCTCAAGGTCCGCCTGACCCTGCACGTCGTGCCTTCGATGTCTACCTCTGGATCAATGAATATACTCCTGATCTGCAAAAAATTCGAACAGATACGCCCATTGGCATCCTGCTAGCCATTAGTCTGTTAACAGCCATGCCTGGCTCTCCTTTCGACATCGACACGGCCACCAACACGATGGAAGCCGCTGGCCCCGCTGGAAACCATT
>VSDK01020427.1:0-33799 GCA_009767595.1 Symbiodinium kawagutii
ACAGGTGGATTTGAAATGTCATGGTGGGGATCACTCGAAGTAAAGTATTTTTTTTTTTTTCATGGTTATTGCTTGGTCAGGTAGGTGCTTTTTGTCACATGCGACCTAATTCTATTTACAACTATTGTGACTCCCATTTTGGCTTGACGGCGGTGGTTCTTGGTTGTATGGTTCGGTCAAGTGTCTGGTGTCGACACATAGCCCATAAGGGGGGTTGGTTCTCCCACAACAGTCTTAATATGTTGATGTACGTACCACAGCACAGCACGGGGTGGGTCTTGGCTGAAGTGTCATCTTGGTTGGGAGATTGGTTGATGAGTCTTCAAAGGAGGCCATTGGCCCGCTGAAACCCAAACTGCTCGCGACCCCGACCTCATCTCTGAATGATTCTGCTCGCAGCAACCTAACCTGGGAGCGGCACCCAACCATTGTAGGCAATGATGTTTCAAGCCGTTGAACATATTTGCAAATAACCATCCGAACCAGGCAAATCCATTCTGAACCATCAATAGCCTACCAGCGCTGGAAAACATCACAACTGTGCCAGTTGGACTACAAGAACTGATAGCCCTATCTAATGACCAATCCTCCTTGTAATACGCCGCTGACGTTTGGTCTATATCGACCTCTCTCAGCCTATTTCCATCTAGTTCCTGGATCCTTATCAATCAGTTTACAATGATCTTTCCCCATCGCGTAGCAAAAACAAAACATGCAACAACCATGGGCACCTTAGGCAATCTTGTTGTCCAGCTTGTGATATTCGCAATTCTCAAAATTGATAAATGTTCGTGACATGTGATACTCAATCAATAATTGACCTGTCCAAACAATATCTAAGTTTTCTTTGTTTCGAAGACTGTTCGCTAGTGAATTAGCTATAAAGTGAAGTTACATAAGCTAGATCCTTATAAATCGTAAATCATACCGCCCTTGGTCGATCAGTTAAGTTATACTTCTGTGAATTTCGCAACCCCTTCTACCATATCATCGACTCGCCACTTCACTGCGTGCCCCTGCCAGCCATTCTGCTTGGCGGACTGGCTGGAAGGCGAGGAGCCTCCAGACCCGGCGAATCAATCGGTTCCAAGTGCCACGGGGTCCCAAGGAATTGCTGAGTTGGTTAGCAAGGACCACTAATGACACATATTAGATCTGTAGTCAAATGGGTACGGCCCCTCAGTAAGCGACCCATTGGTTCCATCTTTGCCATCAGGGCTCTTCTGCAGTGTGAAAGGGTTCTGCAAACGATAGAAGGATACAGACTTGAGTGCACTGTATCCAGTGAGTATTCAAATGTGGTTGAAGCATCCCTCACCAACCCAAAAGCAACAAAGCCAACCTGGGCAATCCTCACAGCCAAATTGATGAACGGGAACCATCAGTTGAAACCGGAAAGCAAAGCATCATTGGTGCAAACTCCTCTGCTACTAAGTTGTGATATCATGCTCATGTCATGCTCATCAATGCTTATCATGTTTGTTAAATCCTGAATCTGGTTGGTGTTTTGAACCCCTATGAAAAAATATATGTCAACCAACCATTTGTTAATCAGTACTAGGAAAAATAAAAAGTGATGATAACCACCAACCAGTGAATCTTTGTTTGCTTGTTTTGTTGGATTGGTTGATTCCCACCTGCATTGGCTGGCAGCCAACAACCCTGCGCCGCTGCCTGGCAATGCTGAAGAATCGACCCAAGCCAGAAAGAGATGGGTGTACCCAGCCTGGTAGAGTACCGGTGGTTCTCATGGTAAAGTCTGGTAAGTAATGGTTCATTACCCATCTCAAACTAAAGAAGCCGTGCTAAGTATTATGAGTTGGTGCTTTTGACTTGCAATGACCCTGTCTACAAGAAATCATTGTCACTGCTTCAAAGGCGAACCGCAAGACAACAAAAACTACGTTCGTAGCAGCATTTATTCGAACAAAACCTGCAAGAATAGCGCGCATGTGATCTGTTATTCTGCGGAAGAAAAGACTGCACCATCCCCTTCCCTAGCGATGCCTAACAATGATAGTAGTATGGGCAATTCCCACCCTTAAAGTGCACAATCGCTTGTCATACTGGACCCTCAAATTCCTGCGCAGGCCCGCTGTTTTTTGCTTCTGAACCAAAAAACTTAAAACCCTAACCTCAAACCCTAAAACACTAAACCCTAAAACCCTAAACCCCAAGACCATAAACTCCAAACCACGAAGTCCTAAAGCACAAATCGCTGCGTATAGCCAACGCTTTCGTAACTTCTCCAAGTTTAGGAGTGTCATAATGTGATAGAATGTTTAAGTTTCCGGGCAAAGGGTGGGAATTGCGCGTCGTAGTACTCTTTGGATTTCTTTTGAACAATCACCCACAGGAACATTGCGATTCTAAGTCCGACAAACCAATCTGACCGTGATGGATCTTAGAGCCAACGAAACATAATCCACATATTGGATCCTATCCGGCTATCCTTTGGGTAGACAAAGGCTACCTTCAGCTACAGGAGTTATGTTCATTCTTGATAGAATACTCATCGCTTATTCACAGGGACAAGCTGCTTCAGCGTGGGTCAAGTGTTCAGTTACAACTTCTGCGAAGAATCCTGATAACAGGGTAAAAAGAAGCCAAGGCCATAAGTAAGGTCGTACCCAGCAGTCCAGTACTTCTGCATGCTTCAAAACAGAGCTCTTCGAGATCTTCGCAACCGTGCTGTTCCGTCCCTTAAGTCCCTATTTACAGAAAAATCACCCCAATCCTCCCCATCCAATATCCCTCATTACATCTGCTTGATGAAGTAAATGACTGCAGTTGGTCATTGTTGGTTGTATCTGTCGTTTACACAAGAGACCCCCGGACCCGAACCTGAAGAAGACGCTTGGCATCCTGAATGGTCAGGCCCTTGGCAGTTGCAGCTTGTCGTGGTCCCGTGCAACATGAATGAATCGAAAGGATGAGGATCCAGGGCTCGAGATGCTCAAGGTTTCCGAGGTCAAACATCGCTGCTAGAAGGAATGGAATTTCACTTGTCCGGTAACGAGAACACCAAGGACAAAAGACAGGGCAAAGAAGCAAAACATATGAACATATATCAATTCAATGTACTTCAGTGAAAAGCCACCAACATCATTCGGAAAAGGTCGTAGAATGCAGCCTGAACCATGCAAAGTACTGTGTTCAGAGAATCACACCGGAGATAGGCTCAAAGACTGCATGCTTTGTTTCATACCAACTTGCTACGGCGAGGTTCCCGATCCAAAGACATGACTTGGAATCTGTAAAACTAAGACTTTCAGGAAGTACACACGGGGAGTGCATGGGAGTGTTGAGCCCAGATAAGACTGCAGGGTTGGAGCAGGGTATAGCCAGGGGCAAAAAGGAGTAGTTTGGCTAGGTCTCCTGACAGGAACCACTAGGGTTACAAATCTCAGAATGTGCCATGAGTTGTGTGTTGCACCACCTTCACATATCACACGAATAAAATGATTGGGACAACACTAAGATAGCATGCCAGTTGAAAGGAGGGTCAAATCACTTGAGCGGGTTCAAGATGGCAGTTGGATGCACCACTTCGTGGAATCGGATTCTTCAAACCCTGGAACCTCAAACTACGAAACCCCCAGATTTGCCAATTCACAAAACCTTTGGATTGGAAACCCAGGCGAAAATAGACGAAACCCAACGTCCCCCCGGAACCCCAACAACTTTCTCTGAACATCTGCAGCCCACGCCATTCTACCACCCGACTTCTCCAGGTGCCCCGTCTTGGCTGTGACTTGACCATTTGTTGATCAGGGTCTTTGCCTCGATTCTGAGGATGTGCACATGATCCGCATCCAAACGAATCAAGATCATATTGGTATCTTCATGCTGGTCAATGTTCAAAGTTATTCTGCCACAGGAATCAATACTTCGGCATATCCTCACTCCTCAGTTTCATTCCTGAAAAAAACATTTGGCTGATAGACTTGAAATCTTGTAGGTCATTCAGGCAGATGATTGTATCTGGAGAGATATGGGGATACCAAGACCTCATAAGACCTCCAGAATCCATGGGCAGTGGTATTAATCTACCAGTAGCATCATTTTAAACCGTGATTTTAGATGGCTGGATGATCACCTCCTGATCATCTCATATGGTCCTTCTGCAGCGTTCATCATTGGTGGACAATCACCTGTTGGCTATTTTCTTCCATTAGTAAGTGGGTTCACAATCCCTTTCACATGTGGTCGTATCCACCGTGGACCACTTGATCCCAGAGTATATAAAGCACCGAAGTAGGCTGGTCTTCGTAGTTTATCCAAATTTGCATGAGTCAAACTACCCTGGTATATTTGCGCAATAATATTGCCTTCTATCTGTGTGCATGTATTTCTATCTATCTTTCCATATACATAAACACACACACACAAAGACAGACACACACACACATACATATTTATAGATAACAAAATAAATACATAAATATATATATATATATACACATACATATATATATATATATACACGCACCGCATTTTGTTGGTAGGTCACACCTTTGCCCATAGCCATGATTTCCAACAATCCACACGCCTCCTCCTGCAAGGATGCCACCGCCGCGGACCCGTGACCTGTTGGGAGAGAAACTAGCGATCGATGCTTCAGACTTGACAGTGCCCAACGTCCAACTCTCCACGAAAACCGCAGCACCCGCAATGTGTCTTGGGTAAGACCAGATCAAAACAGCTTCCATTCCGAATCAAATCCACGGGTATTTGCACGTTACCATTGAGTCAGTGGTTGCCCAGTGTGAGTCTTGGGTCTTGGACCGCTGAGAGTCCCCCGCCAATCACTGGGGCAGGAAGGTGACTGCGTTAAGGGTAGCATTGCCATAGCTACACCCGGAACCAGCACAGGGAATGGCAGGATATTTTGAACGAAATGCCTGGCAACCATTCAACCAACCCTTTTGCCCAAAGCAAATCCTCCGAACCGGCCGGGGATTTCTGCAGAGATCTTAGGAATGATACTCATGATATAGACTCATATGCTTATCGGAATGACATCATCCGCCACCTTGGGATCATCAATCACAAAGTCTTTCAAATTTCAATCAAATGATTACAGAAGCATAGAATGTGATTGACCCGTAAATTCTCTTTGAGAATAGCCTGTGATGGCTTGTTCATTTGATCCACCGCACGTCACCTATGCCGTCATTCAAGAGGACCATCAGATCGACAACCTCAGCGAACCAGGACGCCAAAGTGGGTGACTATCAGAATTCACTACCAACCATTACTACTCTTATCAATATTGTGAATTGTGATATATATTCATAATTGGTTGTCATTAGGTATCAAAAACCCACTACTATGAACTAGTATATGCCTTGGTAGCCAAGGTAACCACTGTTGTTTACACAGCACACGCACAGCTGACAGAAAGGATTGTGTTGGGATGGTCCACGGTCCAGCGATGTCCACTGATGTCCACTGAACACTTTGAGAGATCTCTTTTCACGATTTGACCCAAAGCATCCCAAAACAAATGTATCGTGGGCTCACATCCTCCACTACAACTTGAAACAAAGCGATGTGGCTGCGTACCAAAGCTAGTGGCTTATCCAATGTGGCTTTCAACACAACAGGATCTCGGTGGATCATGGCTTCCCCTGTGATTGCGCAAATCCAGCGTTAGAAACAAATCTCACCTGAAGAGACCGACCTCCAGGCTTTGACTGTTTGGAACAGTAGGCTTCTCCCAACTGAGCAGTCTCCAAACATTCGCCAACTAAAGCCTTGACTGATGATGCATCCATTTCTCGCTGGGCAACAACCAACTGCTAATTCGTTGGATAACCATTCTCACTGATGTTTTGTGTTTCGTAACACATAATAAATAACGATAAACCATCAGAATTTACCAATGAACAGACCTATGATATCCATTGATATCCTGTGATCAACAGTTGGATTTGGCCATCTGTTGACCCTGTTGACCAACTTCCCAACAGCTTTCTAGGATGCAGCTTCCCAAGCGCTGGGCCGAGATAACGCCATCACATGAGGGTCGATCCATCATCCTGCGACCCCGATGCACCCGCGCCCAAGTCGCATGGTGATTCGATCAATGGATAGATTTGATAGGCACGGGCGAAACATGGAAACCAAGATGCAAAGCGCATCTCAAATAGAAACGACACGAAGACAATCAATCACATCAAGTGTAGATGGCAACCACGCAATCCATCTGAAATGAATGGAACAGAGAAAACTAGGGTGGAATGCCGCCTCTCTCCCTCTCTCTTCCCGTATCGTTGGGGGGGAATCTAAAGGCAGCATCAAACATCTAACACAACATCGACATCGATAGCTCCTCGTGACATCAACAGTATCAGCAACAACAGCAACTTGGAACCAAGCAGAGCTATTGGCAGAGCTGCAGAGCTATTCACAGAGCTACTTGCAGAGCTTCTTTTACGATGAACACTGAAACTCATCTTTGCAGTCAAAGATCTTCAATCAACCCCTGGCAGCCCTGTCCACAGCCTGTCTCACATGCATCCATTTGCATCCACTACCCAATCTAACCGACTTGTCCGCTTCACGTTTTTGATTGAAGCCGTATGTAATTTTTTCTTGCACAGCAAAGTCATGCTAGAAGCTGCTACAGTGAATATCACAACATTTCAGTTCACTGTCGCATAATCTTCTCAATTGAAACGCAACAGATCTACAACCGCACACCTTGCACCCACCTTTGGGGGGTTTTCTCGGTTGCCATCGCAGTCCTAAACACAGTTTCAAGCGGCTCTGGCCTTGGTCACACAGCTCGACACTGGTGGCTGGTGCTATGCTTCGAGCTCCGATTGTGAGCGAAATCAACATCCAACTTCTGTCGTTATACCACCATTGGTAAATGAATCCTGATAAACAACCGGCCCCTATTCAATGTTGTAAGGCATTACACTTTCCAAAAAATGCACAGTGTCAACTGGTACAAACATGGGACAGAGTTCTGCCAAGAGGGTGGCGGCGGCTTCCGGAAAAGTAAACCATCCAATGCGATCTCCTCATAGTCGGGGTCTGTTCTTTAACACAAACTATTGCTCCATACAATCTAGCGATCTAATCTTCATGTATCCAATATCATTCATGCATCTATATATCTATTCGTTAAAGATCTATCTATGCTTCAATCAATCCCAATACCTATACCTAGATCTATCTGCACAATTTACTATACCTATCTGAATCTTTCTCTGTCTCTATCGATCCACCCCGTCGATGAATCCATTGATCCCTTTTACTTTTTCTCACTTTTTGTGGTTTCTAAAAATGGTGGGTACCTCCCAAAAAGCCAATATCAACCATTTAGAGTAATAAACCATTATTTTAAGGGTTCCCTCACAATGGGTACCCCAAAAATGCTCAGTTTACTTCGATAAATGACCAAGGACTTGGATGATTTGGGAGAACCCCTATGGCTTGAGAAACAATTCAGCCTGGGCATCGAATCCATCCCGGTGGCAGTGCTTGGGCACCCAACTCCGTGGCCAGGGTGGGCACGGCCGTGAGCGCCACCGCCGTCCATTGCACCCAACCAACAAAGCCAGTGCCGCCCTCAGGGGATCAAGTGAAACCTTACGCAACTTCACACATTTTTGGGTTTAAATCACTGGGTTTTATTGAGTGAAACTGGGTATCCTTACGCATTTCGGTAGGTTCAAATATCATTTCAAGGACAGGTATTCATGTGGATGATTCCTGGACCTTCGCAAGGATAGTTCATAGATAACTCCAAATATCCACAGATTTTCTTAGGGATAATTCAGAGATCCTCACAGTCCTCATTGATTAAACATAATTATGGCACAATATAGCAATGATAGTCAATAATAATCAAAATACTCATCCCCAAAACAAGTACAGGAACAAGTTGAGGATACCGAATCATGGGAGATAATGATGTAAAAAAAAATAATACATCAGGGGGTCAGGGACGTTCAGAGACCAGCGCTTCATGTTTTGGACAATAGACACAAGTAATGCGGGATAATGGTCTTATACCACAAAGGACTGAAGGAGAAGCTTGAGGCGGAATCTGTTTGGGGCACAGGGTCATAAGCGTTTGTAAGTAAGTGGACGGTTGGGACTAGGATTGTGAACCATGCACCTCATGAACATTTTGGTGCACTGCACTGCAACAAACCATAACCAGGTTCAAGGAGGCAAAGAGTAGCGTAATTAAGCCTAAAATACTTCCTTCTGTGGAGGCTTATTCACCTAGATATTTGGTACAGCTGATAATTGACCACAGGGAACTTATCAGAAACTCCAGAGTTCACCATTGGTTGTGTATATATTACACTACGCGCAATGTTCATCTCAGGACGTCAATCAACCCTTGCATCTTTAAAAGTGATTTAAGGACATGTTATCAGGTCTCTATGTATCCATCAATCCTTCCATCCATCCGTTCGTCTGTCCAAAAAGTGTACAAACTTATCGTATACGTATATGTATATACGTATATGTATATACATATATATATAGATAGATAGATAGATAGATAGATAGATAGATAGATAGATAGATAGATATAGATATCAAAAAAATCGCTGCCTGAGGATATCTGTATATATGCATGCGTCCATATGTATGTCGACTGTTTGCCATTGCTTTTTCCAAAATGAGTTGAATGCCAAACACATTTGTAAACTGAAACCGCAAGGAAACATTTGATGTATTTCGGCAGATTCAAGTCATATCCACGCACGGAGCCCGAAACTTCCAAGGCTAAGGCTCATCATTTCCATCATGACATCCGGAATGACTAATTCCATTCAATGCCCCTTTTCCCTCGACCTGTCATTTTCATGGCTGTATCCGGAACCCCTGCTTAAGGATAGTGTGTGCTGGGATGTTTACCTACATGTTTTGTTAACAGTATTTGTTGAACCACTCCGGGGCGCTGTCAAAGTTGAAACTCTTACGAGTACCTGACCAAAGCATCCCTTTCTTTGGGCCCTTCCAGGACGCCCTGCTAGGTCAAGGGATTCGATCAACTGAGGCAATTCCACCTCCTGGGATGGGAAAAAGTGCGCAATCGCAGTAGATTGGGCCCTTCATGTTGTTGCCCTCTCTCGGGAGCCCCTTTGCATTCTGAACTTGGCAACTGCAAGTCGCAGAATCAGAATATAGAGTAATCCAGTATGATTGCACAGAATAGGGATACAAAAGGATGCAAAAGGCAGGTGACCACCGTGCATCATAGCCATCAATCCACTCAAATTCATGAATGCAACATGGTACAACTCGGATGACATCGGATGCAGGGGCGGTGTAACAATTTCATGTGCCGAAAAAAATAGTCCTGCCAACTTACAACGTGTGGTGGTGTCTTGTGTTTGATGCATTCGGATTACAGTATCCTGAACATGATCCTGCCTTGAACCAACTGCTTGCACAGCCTGATAGTGAAAGCACTAGCGCTCGGCCAGTTAGTTCTTTTGAGGTTGATCTGCCCAGGTGCGATAGCGAGATGCGAGTCTCATTGACCAAGTCCACGAAAAGGATGCATCCGAGATATTCATCTTACAACACCAACATGGAACCAACACGCACCTGACTTCGCCAAACAAACTGCAAGTACTGACACCTAAACATGGCATCAACATCAACCAAAAAAACACAAGTTGTCCTTCGTCACTTCACAACCTATGCATAGTATCAAATTCGTTTCCACCCAGGTCATGTTGCAGGGGAGCACCCCAACTCGTGGGTTTGACTAGGGTGCTTGGGAACTTGTCGTCTGTTTTGTTCAGTTTGCCAGAGCGAACCAGGGATTATGTTGGATGAAGTCATCCGTCATGGACAGCAACCAAGGATAAACACAGTACGATCTCAAAACTCTCATGCTATCTATCATATTATCTGTTGCAATTCCTGGGATGGATTGGCCGTATTCAACTCAATCAAGTCAATTGTGGGACTTTTGAACACATTGCCTTCTGGGTTCAATACTTCCATGAACAAACCTGTTCCGACATATTCATGCTAAGTGCTGGTTCCAATCTCAATCGACATAAACCTGATTTGTTACCATATCAGCACTCTTGAGGACCTTAAAATCCAACGTCCGTTCCTGTCATATTTGATCATATTGTAATCGTCACACTGGCATCTGTTCAAATAACATGATATCATGATGCATGCTTATACACAGCTCTCCAAAGTGCATATGCACATATAAAGATATATATGCATAATACGCACTAACTATAATCAACTATAAACATCTATGTAAGGTGTACGAGTTCCATAATTCACCGGAAACCACTACACCTCTGGTTTCAACCCAAGCCTTCCATGTTGAAATTGATTCATAGTTCCCAACATCCACCACACTTCACCATGTTTATTCCAACCTGGTAACTCAGGTGCTGAACATCACCGCCACTGACCCATGCCCCGCTCCTGCCGCTTGCCGGGCGCGAGCTTCATGAGGCGTTCCAGGCCGTGGTGAAGTTCCGAGAGGCCTCATGTTCCGTGGAAAGGTTGGCACTACGAATCCAATGTTTTGTTGATGTTAGGTGGTCACTAGATGCACTTATCAATGCTCCTAGTAGCTCCATAATTCCTAGATGTTGTTACCAGTACTAGATGCTGCTGATATCACTAGGCATAGTTGGATACAAAACATGATTATGGTTGCTTGATCGCGAATAGGCAGTGACGGAGTAATAGTCCTTTCTAGATGGTTCATGATGGTGAATAATTAGGTGTTTTATGCCCATGAACAAATAGTGTGTCCCTCGATCACATCTCGGACGATGGTTGAGGGTACCAACATGATGGTTGGCGGCTTTTCCATAGGAGCCTATGTACACGTCAGGTAACAATTCTATTGGAAACTATCTGCAAACTCGTTACAGTCACTATAATACGTTGTCCACCAACACTCGATGGAGCTGGTAGTGACTACAATCCCCAACAGTTGGATGACGCCGCTATGGTCAACAAGCAAAAGTGTTGATGCAAACTTACTATGAATCCATGGTGTTGACCATAGCTCACATCATGTTACGCGGTTGGTCAACAGTTCGCAAAGCATGGGACCGCATTGTGATACAGTAGTCGGCAAGTGCAGGTCTCCACCCGATCTGTTGTAGAGCGATTCCTCATGCCATGGTGTCACCGCCGATTCCCCAACCGTCCCTTAGACATGATCATCTATAAGATCTTTTGCAACATTGTCGGGTCCCACCATTCATGGAATGTACAGAAGGGAAATCACATTCCAACCCAAAGCCCTGTGCGATGCTGATCAAGCCTGATTATCAAGGACGACATGATGGTCAGAACTAATGTACCGAACCCCAGCATTGTCTGTCTTCTTTTAACAACAATGACCACCATGGCGGCTAATTTGATAGCGCGCTTTTGACACAAACACAACTCGGCCACTATATCGATGGCACCTCATGGACAAAGAGAGAAATCAAACGGTACACTATTATTTTGCCTCATACTCACCAACTCTCTTTGAAACATGCAGGGATTTGGTCTGCTATGTAAATCAACCCTCCCTGGAACATGTGTCGCACTGAACATCAACGTTGGGATCACATGCATTTCAAACAGACACTCCTGTTGTTCTCGATAGTACCCAAAGATGGCGAATTACCCATCGCTGTTGGTCAATATCGAATGCGGACAGCCATTCACCAGCTTGTGCACCAAGGTGATCGACCGTAATTAATATCAATTGCAACCAATAATTTGTCGATTAGATACAAACATGCATACATATATATATATATATACAAATACATTCTGTACATACATATGTAAATATACATATAAATGCGTATATATATATATATATATAAATATACAGATATAGCTCCGTGCCTTGCAAAATCATTGAGGCTTCTGAAGTCCCGGCCTAAACGACCATCACAATCTTCGTCCAGGGCAAAGAACAAATTGTACCTGCGAGCAGTAGAAAACCACCATTTTGGGATGAGCCCATTTCTAAATGCACCCAGATTGTTGGTTGCCGTTGGCAACTGTAACCACAGATTGTTGGTTTCTGTTGGCTATCAAACCCTATAGGCAACCACTATTGAACAGTTGCTAACCATCATAGAGTCAGTGAGATATCATTGGTAATGAACAATCGATCTGGAATGTTTCGCCTACTCGCCGTTTTGCGATTCCAACTTGAGTCAACAAAGCCACTTCAGGGACTCCTTTGCCCAATGCACTCTGGTCCCCAATCTATCATAATCCATCACCATTGAAGGAGAGAATTTTTGAGGTTGCATGATGTTTCAACCATCGCTTTCAAAGATACCTTCCAACCAGCAGCCAGCCATGACAGCAGCAACCCATATCCACCCAAATGTCTCTTCCCACGGGCACCAGGGCAACCGGAGGCCCAAGCCAAGCAAGTCTGCGTCGGGCGTAACCTGCGCAGCCATCAGAACTTACCATTGCTACTGTATCGCCATTCTCACAGATCAATTATGGTCAGATATGATCAGATTATGATAATCATGATTGTCTATTGGGTAATCGCGATGGAAAATAATCATGATCCAAACGATGCATGCTTCCTGAAATGATCAATCACCTAACTTGAGGTGCGTCATTTCTCCGAAAATACTTCAGTCTTGTTGTGTCAAAAGGAAGCAGCCGATTCTTGGCAAAAAAGAAGCCATTGATCCAATGCCTTTTGGATGTTTGGCAGTTTCTAAATGACCAACGAAGTCTGTGATGCATAAGCAGCCAGGAATCGGGGGTGGCGTTAGTGATTGATGATCAGTAAAGGATGGAAGCTAGAGAGAGAGAGAGAGAGAGAGAGAGAGAGAGAGAGAGAAAGGGAGAGAGAAAAAGGGAGATCACTCAAACCATTCCAACCGTATGGAGATGCTTTGTTTATCAATATGCAAATCCAAGCAACGTGGGTTAACCTGGGAATCACCTGTTGGTGTGAAGTACAGTAGAGGGGACTGGGGGGCACACCACCACGAACTGCGAAAGTGGACGATTGACTAAGAGTTTGGCACTTTCCATTTTCTGCCCATCATCTCTTTTCAGTCAGTTGCGTGAATTGTTATTCTGCGCAACTTTAAGCCGGTGAATTTCTTGAGCATTTTTGCTTGCACGAACTACGCAACATTTTATGGATACCCAGTAGATATTCTGGGTGAAGTTGAGATAGACGGAAGTTTTTTCCCCTTCTCTCTTCATCTGAAAATCCGAGCAAATTATTTTCTGATTCCCGGAGGCAAGTGATATTGCCTTATCACAAATTACACTCAGCGAGCTACTGACCATTGTCTATCATTGACCTCTTACCAAACAATCAGCTAGTTTGCGTTCGGTTCCACATATCAAGGCTTGTCCCAAGTCTGGACTTAATCAAAACGATGCTTGATATGCTTGCTGATTACTTGCTTACAAGCAATATATAACCCCAGCTTTATCATCTTTATTCGCATGGTCGTATCCCATTCTCTCTGTGACCAATAACTTGTTTCTTGCTTGCCCAACTCACGTTGGACTACCGTGGCGGAAGTTCCGAGAGTTGCTGGTCATTATCTTCATTTCTTGCATGTGCCACTGTTTGCTATACAGAAGAAAAAGTACAGTTGGCAATTCGTGCGGTTGGAATGACACTCTAACTCTCTCACTAGCTCCAATCGATCAATACTCTTTCTATCTCGTTCTCATCATCCTAATCTATTCTTTCTCTTCTTTCTGATTCCATGTTGGTTATTCGCACCCTTGTCATGTTGCGCTACAGGGCGCTCTCACCTGCGCATAGACCAACATGAAGAGGTGCTGGAGCGCGTCCAAGCGAGAGAAAGCCAGCAACAGGTGCAGCCTCAGATTGGGAGGTCCCTCCCAGAGATCCCGCGCTTCCTAGATTGAGGCTTCCCTTCTTGACGTGTTAGCGGCAAAAGAAACCAACAGAAACCTTTGGACAATCTAGGCAGTAATTGAGAAGACCGGACTAGGGAATGTACCAGCAACCAAATCAGAACTCACAGAAGAACCCAATATTGCGGAAGAAAAAAGCGATGAACTACGTTTTCAATCTATTGTGTGCTGAGCCCAGGTTGGATGAGCTGCTGTGTTCCTATGCCTAATTCTAATGGCATTCAACAAAGCAAGCTATGTGACGCTGCGCAATCAATCCATGATAAACCAATAAAGGGCTTTGCTTTGGCCGCATGTCACTGTCCACCCTCTACTGTTCTTCTCAATCATACCAACACTGCAACAATGCTAGTGCTGCCCAGCAGAATGCTATCAAGGAGATCCAAAGAGAGGAAGGCATTCGCAAATTTCTAAACTTTTGCGCGAGGATCAGATCATCAATCTCAGCCTTTGCATGAGCGATTGATCAAGTAGGCTGGAAATGCAAAGGTTTTCCACCATTGATGTCTGTTTGTGGCGGAAACTCGAACACTCGACTGCTACGGTTGCATCAGCACGGTCCTGGGGTCCCCAGCAACGGTTGCACATGAGTGGCCAAGTGCTGGAGAGGCATGTCCTGTGACCGTTGTGATCAGTTCAACCCATCCTATTGCTCGTTGGCGTGTGCAACGAAATGATGGATGCTTGAGTCATAAAGGTTGGCAATCAAATGCCATCAACATCTCGCTTTTTGAGTATAGGATCACTAGTCATGCCTGTGATGTAAACAATTCGTTGAGTTGAAAGGATGTTTCAGTCACCAACGCCACTTCTTTGATTAGACACATGTAATTTATGGCGATTCGCCTTAAACAACCAGTACATGGGTATATGGTTCAAATACCAATATTGGTATTTCTTGGATATAAATCAACTTATATTCTTACCCTATCTCAATCAATATCATACAAACATACATTAATCACTGTCATTCGAAACCATTCTTACTTATTGTGTAAACCCATTGCTATTTTCTGTTCGCGAAACATTCACAACACCTGCTCATTGCAACATCATCAATCGTATGTATATCTGATTGCACATACATTTATTGAATATTTTTTTTGTAAATCAATCATCTAGCTGCTACACAAACATAGCTAATCGGGTACCCAAAACGAGCAGTGAACGACGGAGCTCACCGCAACGGAGCGCTTGGCGCTTCCTTGTCACCCAGAATTGGCCTCCGGGGCTCGAGCACGAAGATGGGGACTTCCGTTGGCTTCGAATGCTTGCGGTGCAATGGAAAGTGCTTAGTGATACTTAGTAGATCGGATGCTTAGCGGATGCTTAGCGGTCAGCAATGACCAGTAAGCTTAGTTCATGGATGTTCATGGTTAACGCTTTGTCATCTTTCAGAATCGTTCTTTTAATGGTGAATTATAATGGTTGGTAATGGATAAGAATGGTTACTGTAAACCTCCCGAAGCGCTGGTTGATTCGGGGTCTTGCTGGGAACCAGGGTGTCCGACAGAAGGCAGGGATCAGTTTGAAAACACACCATCTGACAGAAGCATCTGGAAAAATATGGAAGGGATGAAGCTGCGAGACTTTAACAATGGTAAACTGATCAAGTCATGGTTTTACCGTTTTTCGTGAGTTCAAAGTAGGAGCTGTGAGAAATTGAGTCATTGAGGGCGCTATGACCTGGCTATCTGGCTGAGTTTTTCCAAAGAGAAACTGCTCAAGTTGATTTCCCACCAAGGTATGGCAGAATGCCAATGCCCCGAGGATGGAAATGTAAACACCCACACACAAGTTTTGTCATGCATTCTGTTTGTTTTTTTGCGTTGGGATGTTTTCTGGTATTTTCAAAACGAGGTAATGAGCCGTCCTGATGATGTCTTAGTATCACACTTGATTAGTACTTGTAGTTGGTTCTTAAAGACAATTGCCAAGTCGGTCTCTCTTATTTGACATATTTGATTTCGCATTGCGAGTCAACAGCTTCAAGCTTGGCACATATCAAATTGCAGGAAAGACAACACCAAACATACAATCTATGCACCAATGCCGTACCTGAAGGCATGCGGAGTCAAAGAGTGACCAAAAGCCTACAACCCGAGGCAACCCGTACAACCTATGCACCAGTGCCAACTTTGTTCACACAGATTGCAACGCATTCTCAGTTGACGGTGCTGTGAAGCCGTGCCGATCACAGAAGTCCAAGCCTTTGGAGCTCTATCAAATAGTGCGTCAGAGAAGCATGATTTCCATCTAATATCTTTGAATATCAGTGATAGATCTCCACCAAGCATTAACCATCATGCAGCATTCCCAGCGGATCAACCAGCAACGAATGATCACCATTTGGGCAGCTCCGAACGCTCCAACCTTGCAGCTGCCAGCCTCAGGCCAAAGCGTGAGAGCTGCGGGAGTGGTTTAGAATCAGAACTCATTCTTTCATGAATACAAACAACCTATGAATACTCAAACAGAATGTGTATGTACGTACAGTACATCTATTTAACACTAATTAATTATTATCATGATATATTCGTATAAATGTGTAATGTAGTTTCCATACATTACAATACATTTGCAGCTTCTTTGGTGCTGGGCACCAACACAGTGTCATATCATACAGATTGTACACAGGCGTGGACACATGGTACATCGACAGGGGAGAATCCATCGAGCAGTTTCCAGGAGCGAATTGCATGGGTTCCCAGTTGGTGAATGACGAGTTCATGGGTAGAACCTCAGCTGATCAACTAGCGGAGTACTCCAACTACTCATGGCTTAGCATCTACCGCAGATCCGTTGAGCTTCTTGCATCAACCTTTCCCATGCAGTTTTGTATCCACCACCATCGAACGCTGATCAACCCTCTGGTCAATCGACTAACTAGTTTTAAGCATCATTTAGCATTTTTCACCAACATCAACCAAATTTACCATCATTAATTATGGTTCATAGCTCCCTCTCCCCTTGCCCCTTTCACCGGAGGTCCCAAGGCCCCGACGATGATCCACACCACGGGTGTTGCATGGTGTCTCTGATCACAAGCCGCTGGGGCTCCTCACTCGGCAGAGCCGGACCAACTGCAAGTGGGGTCTTGCTCGCGAAACAACAGGCTTTCGGGAGGATAACATGGATCGGAATGATGATGATGATGATGATGATGATAATGATGATGATGATGATGATGATGATGATGATGATGACGATCATCATCATCATCATCATCATCATCATCATCACGATCACCTGCACACCTCCACCATCACCATCACCATCACCATCACCATCACCATCACCATCACCATCACCATCAACATCATCATCATCATCATCATCATCATCATCATCATCATCATCATCATCATCAGAATCGTCATTGTCATCGTCGTCATCGTCATGGTCACCGTCACCCTGGTCGTTCAGGTCTAGCAGGGCTTCTAATTTTGAGGTGATGAAGACTATGATTGCTTCAACCATCCCCAACCCCTGTTGGTGTGTGGTTCCTTCTGGGTTTGAACAGCTGGGAAGTGGTTTGGCATCATCAAAATCGATGATACTTGGTACCATGTCGTAGTCCTAAGGCCTAAGGCTGAAATCATCTCTTTCCTTGATTCTAAAAGTGACACGGAAATGAATAAGCTGCTTGATCAGCCAGCTTTTCAAGGTTTCTTACAAATCGTCACTGTTGGCTCCTTTCTAAAAGATGAATTCTGAGTGATTCTGCATAGATCACCAATATCACCAAGGTTACTCAAGGGGATTGCTGAAACAGCCATGTTAGAAAGGATTCATTGAACAACTTGACTGTTCCAAGCAAATCCAGCACTACTTTTCAGTCAGAGTTTACGTGGTCGAACTGCGACGATTTATCAGTCGTGGTGGTTCCCAACCCTACTGTGAAAGCATTTATCGCTACAATGCATTACAATGCACGTTGAACCACCACTTGCAAATACAATGCATAGACTCTCAACGCAACGTATTTGGTTCAACCATTTTTTAAGCTGTTCATGAGCAGAACTATTCGGACGGGCGAAAGGCTTGACCTAGCGGATCGTTATCATTGACTAACTATCGTCATGAAGTAATGCAACTATGGGCACCCATTCTCAATCTTTAAAACCATTGATAGCTGTTGTCAGTATGATGGTTGACCACCACTCACATATCAATAGCTCTCGACAAGCGTTAGCTGATAACTCTCAATTATCGCTGTTAATCATGAATGATAATTTTTAATAATCATTATCAATCATTCTGAACCATCAACAAGCACTAAGAACCTCCATTGCCTATTGCCAACATGTAACACATCATCGTCTCCCTGCATTGCAGGCACAGCTACGGCTCCTCCACCACAAGCAGCTTGCCTACCAGGTCCTGTGGCTGTGCTGTGTCTTTGCTGTTCTTTGTCCGTGTGTAGATGGGCACAAGGACTATGAAAAAAATCGTTACGCACGTGTACGTATGATGACGTATGTACGTATGCATGCAACCATACCACAAACCCACACATATGTGTAATACACAAAAATATACACGTGTCACTTGCAAACACACACTGATATGTATACTCTTATGCAAGAAGAAGAATAAGAAGAAGAAGAAGAAGAAGAAGAAGAAGAAGAAGAAGAAGAAGAAGAAAAAGAACGCTTACAAAGAATGTACATGCACGTACCCTCAAGACTGATGGCACAGCTGCACATGTCTATATGACTATCTACATATAGACATCGTCTGTATTATACATATATGCATACATGTGCACATACACAATCTTACACCAAAAAAAATCATATCGATACACAGATTTACTCAAGCATTTTTCGTGCATGTCGAAGCTTTCTGCAAGTCTAAGCATAACTTCCTCTAATCTAAAGATCACTCCTTTCCTTCTGTGATCGGTTTCCTGGGCTGTCCTTGGCTCGGTCTGAGCATTTTGTCCACCCGGGCCTGGAGGTGTCGAAGTTACCTCCAGTGTTTCAGAGCCTCCCCCGCTTGAACACCAGCAAACTCGGGACCTGAAGTAACAGCTATATGTACCTTTGAGATCCTTTGAGCTGTTTCTAGCTGTTCCTACCGACAGAATCATGGTATTTGACACCAGCAAGCTATGGGGACATGAAC
Source organism: Symbiodinium kawagutii (assembly GCA_009767595.1). NCBI lineage: Eukaryota > Dinophyceae > Suessiales > Symbiodiniaceae > Symbiodinium > Symbiodinium kawagutii. The sequence continues at coordinate 19,045 of VSDK01020427.1, forward strand.
ATCTTGGCCGATCCAGACTTTGAAGATCAAGTCGGTTCTGTATGAGATGACAACGGATCGAAAATTCATGAAGAGGAGGACTGATTGGTGCTATGCGCTATCCAGTTTGGAAACAAGAACCACAACGAGAAGCACAACAAGAAGCACAACTTAAGAAATACATGCCATGCATTGCAATGCCTGATTTTTTCCGGGGCACAACATGTCACAAGTGAGGAACAACCCAGCGCCGTGCCTGCCAAGATCCGTTTGGCGGTCTCATTGCGAGTCTCAGCACCTGGGCATTCGAAGAATGATGCAATGCAAAGATGGGTCTATCATAGGAGCCTCCAAAGCCATGTTTTTCCTATGGTTTGAGGATTGAAAAGAGCATTTAATAGGGCAAATGTCGGAGCCCAGCCCCATTCATACACCAATATTGATGTACACAAGCAATCACACATGACCGGGTACAGTATGTCCATCAGTTGGACAAAAAACTGTCCGTGTGAAACTGGTTGGTTTCCCACCCAAGAATTGCACATGTCCTTGCCTCTCAGGTATGCTCATATCAATGCTTGGGATCCAAACCTAAAAAGTCGGACCAGCGAAGTGTATAAGCACAATCGAAATCCCTCAGAATACTAGGCACCAATAGGAACATTGACGATCACCTGCGGTTGTCCCATGACATCTTCTGTAGGGACCGCTCATGAACCGCATGGATCCTCATGGCTCGTCTCCGCTGGGGCTTCTCACCTGTTATTCGGAAGGGGCTGGCACCCACCTGGCCCAGCTGTGGGGAGTGCCGCAGTTGGAGCAGAATTTCACAAAGTTGGAGTTCAAATTTTGAGTTCTTGCAGTTCTTATGAAGAAAAAACATCTCTCACCAAATCTTGATTTTGCAGCTATGCAATGCTCTATGCATTGACTTTGATCAACATGTGTTGAGTTTGTCTCCCTTTGATGTACAGCCCAATGCAGCCCAAGGACCAAGAGTACATAGAGCACGACCCCCAAGGACCACAGGTCAGCACCTTGGTCACTGCGCAGAGCCACAGATCCCGATCCAAAAATCTGAGTCTCCCACAAAGATCTGCACCCCGACGGGCATAGATCTCAGGCGCAGTATAGGAGAGTGTACCTCAGCAGGTGTCCTACATTCCCTGTTGGCTAGAGGGTTGGCACTCCAGTTAGTGTAGTATTAACTTGCATCAGTAGATTATTACATATCATTACCAAGTCACTTATTGATGGGCTAAGCTTGGGGCCTATGTAAGTCTGATCCTCAAGCCTTGATTGGCTATCAACCAAACACATTATGACTGGCAAAGAACACTCGTGTGCTGCCTGGATCACAATAACCGACTGGCAAATTGGGCTAGCTGTCCTTGTTCTTGATCACATCATCCTTGCCCCTGACACACTGCCCATGCCACATGTACGTACAGCAAAAAAAACATGAATGATCATACATGCAAGCATTCCGCGCAAAGACTCATCCCCATTGGATGTTTTGTTTTGTCTAACTGCTTGAATACAGGATGAAACATGATGAATTTACCGTTGAAACCGACTAACTCACCAAACACAGAACCAATGAGGAGTGACTTGGTCTGGCTAAGCAGCAGGAGGTCACAGCAGTTCGTGGTCGCCAAGTTCGATTCAGACTTTCTGATTAGCAATCGATGCTTGACTCAATACTTGACGCTTTACTGTCTGTAGATATTGGAGAATTAGAAATTGTTGCCCAGCGGCTGATAGCTCAAGTCGATCTGCCATGCGGTTTCAACACTCTGCTTTCAATCACTACGAACAAATGTGTTATTGTCTTGGCTCTGTCGTTGCTGTTGATAATAAGGCTTGTTGCTTATGCGCCGTGATTCTGTTTTTCTGGTTCTTGGTAACCTTTTGGTCATTTAAATTGGCTGCTGATGATTCTAATGATGGTTGTTACAAACATGTCACATTGCCGCGATTCTTTCGTTGTACATGGTTTACTCACTATCAAAAGATTAGAATAATCAACCACCGTTAAATAAAATCTTTGACCAGTCCCAACTTTATGCGGATGATCATCAACCATGGACTGCGAACTATCATACTAGAACCATAGTGAAGTATTGACACATGTGTGTCAATAGTGAGTGAATTAATCAACAAATGAACCATAGTGAATTAATCAACAAATGTTGCTTTGTTTGTTTCAGTCTTTCTCCAAACGCAACCATGGCGGACCAACCGCTCCAAGTCCCACACCGATACGCCCCATGGCTCTTGGCCTTAGCTGTCAAGTGCCATGCAGGGTTGTGGGGAAAGAACAAACACTTGCAATCACTTTTTATCACTAACAATGACGCACCACCACCAATAAACCCAGAATCACTACCAATCACCAAAATTAGCAATATCCAGCATTAATCACTATGTAACAATTACCAATAGGTGGTTGACAAATTGAAGGCCCATGGCCCATGACACATCAAATTGCAGAAACCATACAGCAACCATCCATTCACCATCAGCTAAGCACCAAATCAGCCAGTGAGTAACCCACCTTCAGCCATCTGAGTAACCATCGATTGACCATCAAATTAACCATTGGTCGACCATCTAATTAACCATCACTGAAAGTTAGCAACAATCAACTAGCCAGTTAACTATCAAATCAACCTTTCTTTCCCCATCCATTACCCATCAACCAACTCAACCGTCCATAAACTATCAAATCGAACATCGCCGAACCATCCATTGACCATCAACTCAAGCAAACGTCAAACATCAGCCACTATCCATTCACGACCAAGAAATCGGCAGCTAACCATTGGCTGATTGCTATCCAACCATCAATGTCGTTTACGCCCAATTGGTGCTTGATTATTTCATCGATGTAATTGACACATATCTAAACCATACTATCTTGATGATATCTCAACATTGTGATGAACTATGCAATGGCCGCCTACGATGATAGGACCGGAAAAGCCCCCAAATCTCAAAAATCTGCTGGCACTATCCTGAGGGCAACGAATCGGAGGCTTGGATTGCAGGGAAGAGAGCAACAAAGAAAAATGGAAACTATTGGAAGAGGCAGGAGGTCCATGAAGTGTAGTGAATGATGAAGAGCAAAAACATCAGAAGCAGAACTCGACCAGGAAAACCCGACCACAATCGACCACAAGAAAACTCCTCCAACAACAAAATTATGACCAAAACTCCACCCCCAAAACGCAAGAACGGAAAACCACCAGAACACCACAGCCAAAACATCGCCACCAGCAAAAAAACTGGCAGCACCAAAGCAGCACCAGCAGTAACCACCAGCTTCGACTGTCCCTCACTTCTGGTGGTTCAAACTTCCAGAATCCCAAGGGTGGTATACTCACTATCCATTTATGATTATTTGCCAGGCCCTCAAAGCATCGAGAAACCCTGAGACATTCAACTGCCCAGCGCCAACCCTCAATCGTGCGCTGCGTTTTGCATCGTCAAAGGCTGACTCCATGCTCTGGGTCTCCCCAACATATGTGGAGTCAGCTGAACGGCGGTACCGAAGTCGCACAACTTAATGATGCCCCCTGTCACGGCGGGATACGAGTCAAGGGAGCATCATGCCCAAAGATATTCTCACATATAAAGGCATCCTGTATGTCATTGCAGGTGCATAAAATATACATACATGCAACTGTATCCGCCAGTTGGCATCAGTGAGTTGCTTAACTTCGCTCACTTCTTTGGGCAATGCATCTGTCGGGTTGCAGGAGATTTTCTTAGGCTGATTCGACTGATTGGCTGACCACTTTAAATCAATCTTGGATCATCCAGGCAATGAATCGAATTGCCCTCTGTCAGATTTTGCGGACCTGCTTGAGAATTGTATATTGTTAATTATGCAGGCATGGGACGATATCAATTTCAGTATCACCCATCATAGGCAGGTGAATATTCAAACATGAATCGTCCTGTGCATTCTAGGGGTGGACGCGACGCAAAGTTGCCAAACATGTCCCCGTTGTCGGCTGCCATTCGTGGCCGTTAAAACTTTGGGTGTCAAAAGGCGCATCGACATCATAACTTTCTGTCTGCCACAGGGGAGTTGATCACTGTATCAACATACCTGGACACATCCAGATTTCTGAAACGCGGCACATCTTGCTAATCTGCGCTGACTTGACCCATCCCCAAATAGCTTGTTCTACCGTTGGTTGAACAATATTGTGAGTAGCACTGAGGCATTGAGTAGCTGTCATACCCAAAGTCCGATGAGTTCTCCGCTTTCTGTTGTGGGGGGCAGAAGACGTGGGACTGTCCGACAGTGATGGAACACCATAAGCGATGTTTTCCTTATTGGGATCATTTTGAGTGGTTGGTGGTTGATGGCTCAAATTGATGGATGGACATCGCTGCTCTTATGTCTCAACCTCGACGCTCCATAACTCTTTGCCTTCGGTGGTGCCGGCAGGACCCAGGAGGAGAAAATTTTCCGTCCTTGCAGGTCGTGAACCCCAAAGTGGACGCCCTTGGCACCACTCACAACTCAGTGAACCGATGGAACCCATCTATAAAGATACTATGTAGACATGAATCACGTCTCCGGATTTTATCACTTCTTTGGGCTTGAGGTCGATGATATCAAATAGTGTCAGATTCCTGGGCCACCCAGCAGTACATCACAAGCAGTCACAGCTTTGCAAAGTGAGCCATTCAAGGGTTGAACACAGTTGAACATCATGCACAAATATGAGTGATATCCAGGAAAGTCAGTCCACACGAAACGTCTCACAGCAATGAATAGCTTCCTCAGGTACCTTCCAACATCGGGTACCAAGGACACTAGGCTGGAATCAGTACAGTACATAAGGCTCAAATTAACTAAGTTTGCAAAGTGTATATGTTTGTGTGCATAATATATATGTGTATATGAATATGTATATGTATATATATATGTTTACAAACACATATATGTATGCAAAAACCACATATATATGCATATATCTTATATATATATATATATATATATATATACATATACATATGCATGGCCTCTGTGGATGCCCAAGACACATCCTCGTCTTCCAACTGTATCCCACCAGTTGGATGAACATATCTTTATTGTCAACCCAAAGCAGTTGTTTTTGCAAGATATTCATTGATGAATGCAACCATTGACACACGTTAGAGATTTATTGACGATGAATTCAACATAATTCAAGCACGGCTAAGTTTGTTCATTGCAACGAAACCTGGCCCAGCTAATTTTATATTGGTCTTCATCTCAGGGAAGCCTGGCCGCACCGAGGACTGGACTTGATATCACGGTGCACAATTCGCACCTTGTGCAGGAAACTCACCTGGGGCCCATTGGGAGCTTCCGATGCTGACAGCGATACACCACTTTAGTGTCCATCAGAGTGTGTTTGTGTCTGCCTTTCAACTGGCGATGGTAGAGCGAGAAGCTAGCACAAAAAAGATCAAAAAGGAGATCAAAGACCATGTGTAATTTCATGCAATTTCATGCAATTTCTATGAATCAACAAATTGCGACTCTTGTGTCGCAAAACGCAAGATGTAACCAGAATTGCAAGGACAAGGTCATCGAGCTGCGGAGGGCGGCAGCTAACCAGGTGGCCGGACGGCATTCAGCATCTGTCTGAAATACAGTCTGGCCTCCGGCCTTGCGGCGCCAGGGTAACCATGACAGCCAGTGATGCTGGTGCTGGGGATGGACTGCTTGAGCATGGCGACCTTGAAACCAACCAGCACTTCCAAAGCCAACAACACCCAACAACATGACATGACCTGTGCAAAACCACATATATCACGCACTACTGGGATGTCGTGGAAGCTCTTAAGAACCCACCTTGGCATGAGGGGAGGTGGGACCCCACGTGGACTGGAGCAGATTTGACATGGATCTTCAGGGGGTTGGAATGGTGTCTGACTGCAACAGTTCAGTGCAGGGGCTTCATGTGCCCAAGACATCTTTTTCAGACCATCACCACAAGGATTGGTCGAGCATGCATGATTTACACCCACCTAGATGAGTGAGCCACTTCTCTGAGTGGGTCAACAACTGCCCAACATGTTGGTCCCGGTAGCCGTCATGGTTGTCGGTAGGTCAACAATGCTTCAGTGATAGGATGCTGATCTACAGTGCCGAAACCTTCCAAACCGTCGACATGTACTGATGTGTTTATACATCTTGCTTCAAAATAATTTCCTGTTGTTGTTGTTGTTGTTGTTGTTGCTGCTGCTGCTGCTGCTGCTGCTGCTGCTGGTGTTGTTGTTGTTGTTGTTGTTGTTGTTGTTGTTGTTGCTGGTGTTGTTGTTGTTGTTGTTGTTGTTGTTGTTGTTGTTGTTGTTGTTGTTGTTGAAGCGACTCACGGCAATTTCCAGTTGAGTAACAACAACCCCAGCTATATCAAGTAGGGACACAGTGGCCGACCATCCAAGGTGCCACTTAGCTTCAGACTCATCGAAGGCACCCCCTTCATGGCGCCGCTGGTTGGCCTGACACAGGAGATCACCAGCTGCGATCGCTGTTGATTCGGCTGGTTGTCTAGCTATGTCAGTTGGCCGGTTACCCCAGGGGGCAAAACACAGGGGGCTGAAGCCAATTTAAGTCATTCTTCCTCCGGGACTGACTGATGCCTCTCAGCAATGACCGGTGTGCGGTTTGCCAGCGGTGTGTCTTGGTGTGAAACTGACTCCGCAAGGAGGGAAGCAATTGCAGGCTGTGAAAACGAAACCATCCCCCTAAAAAAGTGATTTCGGGCGTTTGCCCTGTGGATATTTTACGTCAGTTGGGCTCTGGTGACATGGCCAACACAAAGAAAGGACCACGATTTCACCAATCACCATGGCATTCAGAATTGTCTAAGACATGTCCGATGTCCTGCTGGATATGTCCATACATGGGGAGACGCTTGCCTTGAAGTATCTTATTTTTTTGCACGGAAAAAATCATTGTTTGAGGGTACACCATCTACCGATGATATGTTTTTGTTGATGATGAATCATGATTTTTGACTGCTGTCTGGTTGGTGGTCAGAACCCAATGCTAGTAGATTGGGTTGTCATCCCACAGGTATGGTTGAGACAAATGGAACCTCCAACCAGTCGTTGTGGGCAATTATTTTTTGTGCATCTGCTGATCACCATTCCGGGAACGTGAGCAATAATAAAACACGTTATATATCCATCTAAACAGCAACATATCCTTGCAACCATTGTGTTGATAATCCGCTGATTAATCATGATTAACAATCATTTGTGACGGACCATGACTTTCTGACTCTCCACTATGCTTGTTGGTTCTTGATGCTTCTGGTCTTTCTATTGTCTTGTCGAACGGGTTAATGGACAAATCCACACCCCTTCGCGTGGCGCATCTCCGCGCGAGTTGGCACCAGCGTAGCCACGTACTCGTAGAGCTCTCCTCCTCGACAGAGCTCCAACCTCGGCCACTTGCTGAGGGGCTTTGATGGGTTGATACGGGACTAACAAATAACCACCACCAACAAGGCCACCACCACCAACGTGACATAGGATGGCCATGGGTCAAAATTATCAACCCCCACCAACAAGGCCATTTATAATGGAAATCTACCATAAACCAAAGGTTTTTGGGGTACCCAATTTTGACCCACATCCATATATCGAACCAAGAATGTAGGGTAAACCAGTGAATCTTGGATCGTCAAACCAAACACATTGATAACGGTTTCAAATGCGGCCACCATATGCCATCATGAGGGTTGATGATGGGTTGATGATGATGTTGATGTTAATGTTGAAGTTTCCTTACCTGAGTAGTGGTTGCAATCCAAATTTGAATCAATTCCACTCAAGTGGGCACACAGCGGATGTGCCAGTCCATGTTGAACAATTGTCATTCTTAACTTGTCAATCACCAAACATTTTCACAACTCTGTTCTTGTTCACCATAATTGAATGTTTGAAGGTACATACGTGCTTACATATATACACACAAACACATATGTATATCTACATTATTTAATATGCTTCCATTCATACATGAATATGTGTCGAGTGAGCACCTGGTATCCCATCTGTTCACTTCCCAAAAACCAAACGCAATGTATGTCTTTGTCTGTACTTCTTGGGATGTTCATCCATTCCATGAAATGGCATTGATCCATACTCACATGGTTGATGGGTTGATTCGTTGGAAAGGGCAAGCAATTCCAAGAATTGCCGTGAACAGTTGGTTGTGCCACTTGGCATCAATTCCACCCAACCAATGTCATCTCGTTTTCAAAAACCATGAATTTAGTAATAGTTGACAATTAACACATATTAACAACCACTATTCAACGGCCAGAATCAAGATGTGTATATATATATATATGTATTTATATAATCAAATGATATCAACTGCATGATGCTGATCATTCAAGCCATGACCAGATCTTCCCCAGAACCACTAGCACAGTGTAGCAGGGCTGGCGCCTCCAACCAAGGCACACCACCCACAGGGAATGCCGTTCTTCGAAGCATTCATACATCTTGACGATATGCGGATGCTCCAACCTCCGCATTCACATGTTTTCTTTGTGGCTGGACATGCAATTGATCCGCGGTATGTACAATAACACGCTAGTCAACAATCCTTATGAATTCTTTGTTGGTTGCGCCATGCAGTTCATTTGGCGCATATTACAACCACTTTGGACATTTTCATCCTCCAGTGGGTCATCAATCATGGCCCAAACAGGCCATGGCTGCGCCACCTTTATCAGTGCTCCAGTTCTTGGGGCAAATTTGGCCCAGAGCACCTTTTTCAGCGCCCCTAGAACCCCTGTGCAAGCTAAGGATTAGCCACCAAACAGGAATAGTGTGAACAGGTGTGAATACTATCCAAACATCCAACCAGTTCCAACATAAAGAAAAGGTAAGTGCTAGATAGTGCTGGCAAGTGTCCAGGGGAATCCATTTCTATTGGGTAGCCTGCGGTACCCCAACGGTACCAGCGCAGGGATTGCCTGGCCAGGATGGCGCGTTCCTTCTCGAAACTTTCGCGCATGGCCCTCTCTCCCATGCCTGCGCCGCCACGAGGATGAGCCGAAACTGTCATTACCGGTTGAAGCCGTGACCGTGGCATTGCCAACTGATGCAGTGGCGGTCTTTGGTGCTTTATGAAAGGGGGAAACTACTGAGACCTACATAGCAACACTTGAACATCTAGCAACTACGTTTATTATGTGGGTTGGATAAGGTTGATTCATTGTATCTGAAGCTTCTGATATATGAGCAGAGCCATCACGAGAGAGCTGACATTTAAGAGATAGACTTGGGGGGACAATCTAAAGGCACTTCCTCCTCTTGAATGCTGACCTCCTGGAAAGTTCCGACCCCTGGCTTGCCCATGTACTACCTGGAACCACAACCAAAATTATCGATCATGAACCATGAAACATCATTAACAACAAATGATCCATCATCATCCTCATCATCCTCATCATCCTCATCATCCTCATCCTCATCAGCCTCATCAGCCTCATCATCCTCATCCTCATCATCCTCATCATCCTCATCATCCTCATCATCCTCATCCTCATCCTCATCAGCCTCATCATCCTCATCATCCTCATCATGCTCATCATCCTCATCCTCATCATCCTCATCATCCTCATCATCCTCATCATCATCATCATCATCCTCATCATCCTCATCAGCCTCATCATCCTCATCATCCTCATCATGCTCATCATCCTCATCCTCATCATCCTCATCATCCTCATCATCGTCCTCATCCTCATCATCCTCATTTTCATCCTCCTCATCCTCGTCATCCACATCCTCATCATCCTCATCATCCTCATCATCCTCATCCTCGTCATCCTCGTCATCCACATCCTCATAATCCTCATCATCCTCATCCTCATCATCTTCATCATCCTCATCATCCTCATCATCCTCATCCTCCTCATCATCCACATCCTCATCATCCTCATCCTCATCCTCATCATCCTCATCCTTGTCATCCACATCCTCATCATCCTCATCATCCTCATCATCCTCCTCATCCTCATCATGCTCATCATCCTCATCCTCATCAGCCTCATCATCCTCATCAGCCTCATCATCCTCATCCTCATCAGCCTCATCAGCCTCATCATCCTCATCCTCATCAGCCTCATCAGCCTCATCATCCTCATCCTCATCAGCCTCATCAGCCTCATCATCCTCATCCTCATCAGCCTCATCAGCCTCATCATCCTCATCCTCATCAGCCTCATCAGCCTCATCATCCTCATCCTCATCAGCCTCATCAGCCTCATCATCCTCATCCTCATCAGCCTCATCAGCCTCATCATCCTCATCCTCATCAGCCTCATCAGCCTCATCATCCTCATCCTCATCAGCCTCATCAGCCTCATCATCCTCATCCTCATCAGCCTCATCAGCCTCATCATCCTCATCCTCATCAGCCTCATCAGCCTCATCATCCTCATCCTCATCAGCCTCATCAGCCTCATCATCCTCATCCTCATCAGCCTCATCAGCCTCATCATCCTCATCCTCATCAGCCTCATCAGCCTCATCATCCTCATCCTCATCAGCCTCATCAGCCTCATCATCCTCATCCTCATCAGCCTCATCAGCCTCATCATCCTCATCCTCATCAGCCTCATCAGCCTCATCATCCTCATCCTCATCAGCCTCATCAGCCTCATCATCCTCATCCTCATCAGCCTCATCAGCCTCATCATCCTCATCCTCATCAGCCTCATCAGCCTCATCATCCTCATCCTCATCAGCCTCATCAGCCTCATCATCCTCATCCTCATCAGCCTCATCAGCCTCATCATCCTCATCCTCATCAGCCTCATCAGCCTCATCATCCTCATCCTCATCAGCCTCATCAGCCTCATCATCCTCATCCTCATCAGCCTCATCAGCCTCATCATCCTCATCCTCATCAGCCTCATCAGCCTCATCATCCTCATCCTCATCAGCCTCATCAGCCTCATCATCCTCATCCTCATCAGCCTCATCAGCCTCATCATCCTCATCCTCATCAGCCTCATCAGCCTCATCATCCTCATCCTCATCAGCCTCATCAGCCTCATCATCCTCATCCTCATCAGCCTCATCAGCCTCATCATCCTCATCCTCATCAGCCTCATCAGCCTCATCATCCTCATCCTCATCAGCCTCATCAGCCTCATCATCCTCATCCTCATCAGCCTCATCAGCCTCATCATCCTCATCCTCATCAGCCTCATCAGCCTCATCATCCTCATCCTCATCAGCCTCATCAGCCTCATCATCCTCATCCTCATCAGCCTCATCAGCCTCATCATCCTCATCCTCATCAGCCTCATCAGCCTCATCATCCTCATCCTCATCAGCCTCATCAGCCTCATCATCCTCATCCTCATCAGCCTCATCAGCCTCATCATCCTCATCCTCATCAGCCTCATCAGCCTCATCATCCTCATCCTCATCAGCCTCATCAGCCTCATCATCCTCATCCTCATCAGCCTCATCAGCCTCATCATCCTCATCCTCATCAGCCTCATCAGCCTCATCATCCTCATCCTCATCAGCCTCATCAGCCTCATCATCCTCATCCTCATCAGCCTCATCAGCCTCATCATCCTCATCCTCATCAGCCTCATCAGCCTCATCATCCTCATCCTCATCAGCCTCATCAGCCTCATCATCCTCATCCTCATCAGCCTCATCAGCCTCATCATCCTCATCCTCATCAGCCTCATCAGCCTCATCATCCTCATCCTCATCAGCCTCATCAGCCTCATCATCCTCATCCTCATCAGCCTCATCAGCCTCATCATCCTCATCCTCATCAGCCTCATCAGCCTCATCATCCTCATCCTCATCAGCCTCATCAGCCTCATCATCCTCATCCTCATCAGCCTCATCAGCCTCATCATCCTCATCCTCATCAGCCTCATCAGCCTCATCATCCTCATCCTCATCAGCCTCATCAGCCTCATCATCCTCATCCTCATCAGCCTCATCAGCCTCATCATCCTCATCCTCATCAGCCTCATCAGCCTCATCATCCTCATCCTCATCAGCCTCATCAGCCTCATCATCCTCATCCTCATCAGCCTCATCAGCCTCATCATCCTCATCCTCATCAGCCTCATCAGCCTCATCATCCTCATCCTCATCAGCCTCATCAGCCTCATCATCCTCATCCTCATCAGCCTCATCAGCCTCATCATCCTCATCCTCATCAGCCTCATCAGCCTCATCATCCTCATCCTCATCAGCCTCATCAGCCTCATCATCCTCATCCTCATCAGCCTCATCAGCCTCATCATCCTCATCCTCATCAGCCTCATCAGCCTCATCATCCTCATCCTCATCAGCCTCATCAGCCTCATCATCCTCATCCTCATCAGCCTCATCAGCCTCATCATCCTCATCCTCATCAGCCTCATCAGCCTCATCATCCTCATCCTCATCAGCCTCATCAGCCTCATCATCCTCATCCTCATCAGCCTCATCAGCCTCATCATCCTCATCCTCATCAGCCTCATCAGCCTCATCATCCTCATCCTCATCAGCCTCATCAGCCTCATCATCCTCATCCTCATCAGCCTCATCAGCCTCATCATCCTCATCCTCATCAGCCTCATCAGCCTCATCATCCTCATCCTCATCAGCCTCATCAGCCTCATCATCCTCATCCTCATCAGCCTCATCAGCCTCATCATCCTCATCCTCATCAGCCTCATCAGCCTCATCATCCTCATCCTCATCAGCCTCATCAGCCTCATCATCCTCATCCTCATCAGCCTCATCAGCCTCATCATCCTCATCCTCATCAGCCTCATCAGCCTCATCATCCTCATCCTCATCAGCCTCATCAGCCTCATCATCCTCATCCTCATCAGCCTCATCAGCCTCATCATCCTCATCCTCATCAGCCTCATCAGCCTCATCATCCTCATCCTCATCAGCCTCATCAGCCTCATCATCCTCATCCTCATCAGCCTCATCAGCCTCATCATCCTCATCCTCATCAGCCTCATCAGCCTCATCATCCTCATCCTCATCAGCCTCATCAGCCTCATCATCCTCATCCTCATCAGCCTCATCAGCCTCATCATCCTCATCCTCATCAGCCTCATCAGCCTCATCATCCTCATCCTCATCAGCCTCATCAGCCTCATCATCCTCATCCTCATCAGCCTCATCAGCCTCATCATCCTCATCCTCATCAGCCTCATCAGCCTCATCATCCTCATCCTCATCAGCCTCATCAGCCTCATCATCCTCATCCTCATCAGCCTCATCAGCCTCATCATCCTCATCCTCATCAGCCTCATCAGCCTCATCATCCTCATCCTCATCAGCCTCATCAGCCTCATCATCCTCATCCTCATCAGCCTCATCAGCCTCATCATCCTCATCCTCATCAGCCTCATCAGCCTCATCATCCTCATCCTCATCAGCCTCATCATCCTCATCATCCTCATCATCCTCATCATCATCCTCATCCTCATCATGCTCATCATCCTCATCCTCATCATGCTCATCATCCTCATCCTCATCATCCTCATCATGCTCATCATCCTCATAATCCTCATCATGCTCAGCATCCTCATAATCCTCATCATCCTCATCCTCCTCATCCTCATCCATTATCTTCCACTATCATCTATCAATCCTCACACGCCATGGAAACATGGAGCTTTTGGGCGCCAACCTGGAGCTGCAGCTTCGCGAACACTGGCCTCACCATGGGAAGAAAGGGACCAACCCATCACCAGCCAGCTACCATGGCTGCCAGCATTGGTCACTTGAGGTCGCTTGAGGTCACTTGATGTCACTTGTGCCACCATCCAGCCATTGTCATTCAATTGTCGCAGTCACCACTCAAGTCTTTGGAACTCTGAACCTTGGAAATCCTGGTGTTATCCAGCGATGGACGTGATTTCACAACGGCCAAGTTGATCAGAGCGTATTTGGACACCAACTCAACTAACCGCGATCATTTTTCAGGAACGGGGCCATGCTGGCCATTTCCATCTCTTTTTACTATCCCAAGATTTTTTGGCTACGACCAAAGCATGATTCACAAAACATTCAACCTTTATTGGTTCTGCAATTTAGATTCGGAAACTCCTCCTGGTTCGATATGATTTTAAATCATACCCCCTACGGCTCCTTATCGAACCAGCCATAGGAACGAGTTTCCTAAGGCATGGAGTGCCGTCAGCATGTCATGGTGCATGGCCTGCCTCATTCAACTTGAAACACTTCACAGCCACGTGCCGCGGACGCGAAGGCATAGAAGTACTCGGTTGACCTGGTCGTGAATCATCAATCACCATTGACATCCATTGACCATGGCTCATAAATGATGATTGTCAATGCGAGTCACTGACCGATTGTTATGGCAAATATGAATCTCTGACCATTCTTCTTAAATGGGTTAGCGGGCCCTTTCCAGAACTCAACAATGGCATTGCAACTGCACGAGTACGAAATACCAACGGAAGTCTGTGGTCGAGGGTTTCACCCTCGTAGTTCATGATCGAGATTGTTGCATTGATGAAACTGTGATTTGTTAACAGTCAATGTTGTGATTGCTGTCTTATTGACTTTTTTGCGGCTGCCAACTTCAAAGCATGTCTGCTGAACTTTTTGAAAGTTCATGCTCAGAAGACAATCAAGTGTAATCGATGGATCTCTGAATTCGAAGTCACATTGGCAATGAAGTCGATCTCGGCTCAATCTACTCTCATCAGGTTTGCGAGCCTTCACTCTT